>APFE031638129.1:212862-222997 GCA_000404065.3 Pinus taeda
TCTCTCATAAATAACTCATGCATGTCAGTTCAGTTAGAGACCCAATTGAGATCAGAGGAAGGGACAGTGTACTATCAGTTGGGGGAATTTTCCTATATAGGAAACTCATCCATGCAGAAGGAATTATCTCCTTCAGGATTGCACAGTTAGATCAGAGGTTAGTGAGTGTGTGAAGAGGCTAATTCACACAGGTGGCAGCACTGGACCCCAAGAAAAACTGCGCAAGGAAATAGGAGGCTTGGAGGGCAGAGGAGAAGGTTTGGAGAACTGTATATGAGCAGCATTGTTTAACTGCAGAGAGAGCAAGATAGCTTGTGAGCTGATTCTTTTTGTAATCTGAACATATTTCCACTTGTATGATAATACAAAGATTGGGGTTTTAGGCTGAGGCTTTCCCTGGGTTATTCTTCTGTGTTCATGTGTAATTGATTTCTCATTCTCAGTTATATGTGTTCTAATTGATCTTGCTCATATTCGATTAAGCTTCAGCAAAGTTTGATTGTAGAAGTAGATATTGTATTTTGCTTTAGTAGATTGGATAATCAGGTGATCTACGGTGAAATTTCTACACTCCCAACCTGGAGTTGGTCCCACACAGGTCGGAGGTCGGGGGGTCAGAGATTTTATTCTCTTGCTAACTCTATTACGTGGCCCGACCTTTGACTTTGTAAATTTGTTGTGTGGCCCGACCCTACTCCAAAAATGGCTAAGTCCAAAGTTTCTTTAACAAAGAGATTTCACACGAAACACAAAGTCTATGTAGAAACTTGAGCCATGGAACCATGTTTGTTGACATTTTGATCTGTAAACTTTGATCGACAATATCTCTCGATCCAAGAGGCCATTTGAAAACTTCAATATATTGTTGGAAATCTCTTTTCGAGCACTATCCAACTATGTCATTATCAAGATCTTCTAAAGTAATCTTTTGAGGCAAAATCTCTCAAAATATGGAACTCCACACCATCATAGTCATAATATTATGGCTTCTCCAATAAGCATGCTACTATGATGATTCTCTATTGGAGACTACAACAACCATGGCACTCCCCCTGAGCTTGACACACCATGTACATCAATGCTAATCTGGTTGACATCAATGCCAACATACCAAGTGCTACCAACTTCAACGATAGTCTGGGTAACATCAACGCCAACACACTTGTTGCCACTAGCCATAATGCTAGTCCAATTGACATCAATGCCAACATAGTAAGTGCCACCCACCATCTAGACATTTCACAATGTCCAACAATGTCCCCCTTTGGTATTGATGGCAAAACACTAAGCTCCCCCAATAGCTTTCTTCATCGTTGATATTCTCCTTAGTACTAATAGTTTTCTCCTGCTTTCTTGTCAATGGAAAAATATTCTCTTGAAATCTCCCCCCTGAACCATTGCATCCTACACTTTAATTGATCCTTCAAGCTGGGTAGCTGCCAATGCTCGTTGTAATTGAGTCATTTGGGAGGAGGAGTCATAACTCCTATCTATTGTCAAGATACACAAAGGGCTCTCTTGCAAGTGGATTAGTAAATATGTCTGTTAGTTGTTATTTAGTGGCCACATATTCAAGTCAGACAATATTAGCAACAACATGTTCTCTCAAGAAATGAAACGTGATACGGATATGCTTAGTCTTTGAGTGCATGACAGGATTCTTAGAGATGATGATCATACTTGTGTTGTCACACATGATTGGAATTGGATTAGTCAACTCTACTTTAATGTCCTTCAAGGTCTACTTCATCTAGAGAATTTGTGAGAAACAAGTGGCAGGTGCAATATGCTCTGTTTTAGTAGTTGATAACTAAATGGAGTCTTGTTTCTCACTGACCCAGGAAACTAAGAAATTTCCCAAAAATAATGTTGCAACAGAGGAGCTCTTCCTGTCATCAATACTTGCTACCCAATCAACATCCGTATAGGCCTTCAATTTAAACTCTCTTCTTTTAGCATACCACAACTCATAGTCTATTGTCCCTTGCAGGTATTTGAAAATCATTTTTACAGCAATGACATGAATTTCACAGGTGCATGCTTGAAATCTGGCCACTAGACCTACTATGTGCATGATGTATGATCTATTCATTGTAAGATACAGCAAGATCCCTGTCATCGATCTGTAGGCAATCTGATTTACCATCAATGTCTCATCTTCTTTGCATAACTTTACAACCTGTAACCATGGGGGTGCTAACTAGCTTGCAATCTTCTAGTCTGAATTTCTTCACGGTTTCTTGCAGGTATTTGGATTGGGAGATAAATACCCCGTCATTTGATTGAGAAACTTGCAATCTTAAGAAAAAGGACAATTTTCCTATCATGTACATCTCAAACTCTATTTGCTTACAGTTTGTGAATTGATACCCCAACTGTTCTAGATCGATGCCAAATATTATGCCATCTACATACACTACCACAATCAATAGGTGGTCATCTTCATATTTTATGTACTTATTTCTAGCTGCAGTGCCCCTCTTAAATCCTTTTTCTTGAAGATATCTATCCAATCTGGTGTACCAATCTATAGGGCCCTATTTGAGCCCATATAAGGCCTTCTTCAGTTTGCAAACAAATCCTCCTTTTCCAGTGAGCATGAAACCTTCTGGTTGTTGTATTTATACTTCTTCTTCCAGATCTCTATTGAGGAAGGCCAACTTCACATCCATCTAATATACCCTGATGCTTTTATGACTGGCAAAAGCAAGGAACATTCTGATAGCTTCCAGTCTAACTACTGGTGCAAAGGTTTCTTCAAAATGTATCCCCTCTATTTGGTCATACCCTTTGCATACTAGTCATGCCTTGTTCCTTATTACTTGACCTTTCTCATTTAGCTTATTTTTGTAGACCCATTTTGTGCCTACGACATTTTTCTCTTTAGCTCTTGGAACAAGCTTCCAAGTGTCATTCTTCTCGATCTTATTTAGCTCTTCATTCATACACAGGACTTATCCTCACTTGCCTAACTGAGATTCTTATGCTCAACTTGAGATAACAGAGCAAGATTTACACAACTTGGACTGCCAACAAATTTCCTCTTGGTATGAACACCAAGTCTTTGATCTCCAATAATTTGATTCTCAGGATGTTGTTTCTACACATACCTAGATGGTGTTTTAGGCCTTGGGGTTGTCCTCATTTCTTCGTCTTCATCATTATCTAACTTTATTTCTTCATGGTCTGATGGCCTGATGGTTGAACTCTCTTCTCCATCTGAGTTCATGTTTCCTTTGTAGGACTTTGATTGTAGTGTTATTTCATCTATTACTATATCAATGCAGTCTTCAATCCTCTTTGTCCTTTTGTTGTAGCACTTGTATCCTTTAATTTGAGCAGAGTACCCTAGAAATATACCCTCATCAGCGCTTGAATCAAACTTTCCAGGATCTTTATCATTCCTTTTGCTAAAGCATTTTCTCCCAAATACCTTGTAGTGTTTTACTGATGCAAGTCTTCCCTTCCACAACTCATAGGGGTTTTTATCACTATTAGGCCTGAGTTATGTTCTGTTTGATAGGTACACTAATGCTTGTGTTGCTTCTCCCTAGAAGGTGTGAGTTACATCTGCTTCATCCATCATAGCTTTGGCCATCTCCTGGATTATTCTTTTATTTCTCTCAACTACTCCATTTTGTTGTGGAGTTCCAGCCATAGAATACTGCCTCCTTATGCCATGTTATTCATAGAATTTTGTTAAACTCTCTTGAAGTGTATTCTCCTGCTCTATCTAATCTTAAGCATTTGATCTTTAGATCTTTCTCATTTTCCACCTGAGCTTTAAACTTTTTAAAATGCTTTTGATTTTTCTTTTAAGAGAATGATCCAAGTGGCCATGGTAAAATCATCAATAACTAACATAAAATACCTCTCTCCTCTTGGGGTTTTTTCTCTGGTTGGATCGCAGATATCTATGTGAATTATCTCCAGTGGTCTAGATGAAGAGAATTCTTTTGTATTGAAATGAGTCCTAATTTGCTTGCCAAATTGACATGATTTGCATATTGAATTAATAAGACTTGACAATCTTGGCAATCCCCTCACAGCTCCCAGCTTATTGATTCTTATGAGACTATCAAAATTCATATGACCAAGTCTCTTGTACCATAACTGAGTTTCATTTGTCTTGCTCATATTACAATTTACTTTGGAGTCATCAAACACATGTACATAATTGTGAGTTCTGACTGCCTTTCCCACCAACTTTCCATTCTTTTCATGTTGAATCTCACAATATTTGGATCGAAAATTCACATTATAGCCATTATCACACATATGGCTTACACTAAGCAAGTCGTGCTTGAGACCCTCTACATACAACACATTTTGGGCTTAATTAGTCTTTTCATCAAGATTGACTATGCCCTTACCCATAATTCTTGTTGGGTCATTGTTGCCGAAAGTGACATTGTTCCCTCTATCCTTTTCTTTTAGTGAAAGGAATTTGATCTTATCCCCATTCATATGCTTGGAACAAACACTCTCTACATACCATTTGTTTTCTTGATTATGTGTCGACAGAGCAAGTCCACATTCCATTCTCTTCCATATTTTCATTTCCAATCCACCTTATCTTTTTGAAAAGTTGGCTGCTAAGTGTACTGGATTTATATGGGTACTCAAATCTGCTTCTACATTCACTCGCCTTGTGCCCAAAATTATTACATTTGAAGCATTCAACATCATTCATTATGGGAGAGAAGGGATTTTGATCTTTGAGAGGAGAGTTTTGAGATCTAAAATTCTAATACTTATTGTACCTGTAATTTTCATCTCTTTCAACTTTTATCCTTCTACAATCAACAACCTTATGTCTAAAGATGTGACATTTATAACAATGACCATAAAATAAAGGAGAGTACCTCAAGTTTGAAAGTTCATGATTTTTTGCATGAAGGTACCTCTGATGTCTAGCTGATTGATTCATTCTTCGTTGGTATGGCTCCTTGGGATGGTTGGAGTTATTATTCCAGTGATGGGCTCCTCTCTAGCTTGCTATATTTTTGTTTGCATTGATTCTTTCTTAATTCAGCTTTGCATAGCTCTAAGGTTCCTCAAATCCTGCGGACCTGAAGTTCATCTTTCCCATAGAATATTCCTGTGGTATAGAGTATCCCAGGCCTGTTTTGTTTCCTGTAAACATTTGTCTGTTTAGAATATGATCTACCTTTCTTGTTCCTTCTGCAAAATTTTCATTTATACCCTTCTCAGTCTCCAATCTCTCAAGATCTGTTCTAAGAGGGACGACCTCTGCCTCAAGAATCTGACAATTTTCTTCCCATTCATGGGTCAAATTATTAAGAAATTATTTTCATTTTGCTTCTTCTAATTTGACTTTCAAGGAAAAAATTTCATCTTTGCATGTTCTTGAGATCATTTCCCTCTTTACCTTGAATAGCTCCTACGTTTGATGCTTGTTCTCTTCTTCTAGCTTCTCACATGTCCCTTATTTTTCTTCTAGTATAAGAGCTAAACTATCCTTGCCTTTAATAGCTTCTTCAAGTTTTTTCCTTTTGATAAACAGATTTCTTATTGTTTGAGTTGTACATACCTTCTTCAACACGATACAAATGTTATTTTAGTTGCTTATTCTTTTTCTTAGTCGTATTTAACTCATCAAGAGCACTCATGAGTTCCCCTTCAAATTCCACTACTCCTACTTCTTCTTCCTCCTCTTCAAAGTCAGTGATATTTTGTTTCTTGGAGTCTGCTCCAAATTCCATGAGTAAATACTCATATGAATCATCTTCTAAAGATTTTTCATTGTTTGACTCTAGTATCGAGCTATCCTCTTTGGAGTAGAGTCCCTTTTTCTTAAAGAACTTCTGATGTTTTTTAGATTTGTTTCTAAATTTTTTATCATCTTATGTTTCTGTCCTTTCTTTATAAGGTATTTGGACAAAAAAATTACAACTCTTCCACTATCAAAGCATTTAAGGGCAACTTCCCTTTATACTTTCCTAAGCCATGATTTAGTTTCTTGGTAAATTGAGCCAACTCTTGATTAGATTCGTAGTTGGAGCGATCTTGATGATCTTTATGCTCCTTGGTCTTCTTGGACACTTTGAACGATACCTCCTAGGGTTCAAACTTCTCTTTTCCTACTCTCATCTCATAGGATGTGAGACTACCAAGCAATTGATCCATCTTGAGGTTATTTAAATCAACCATCTCTTCAATGGCATCAATTTTGGCATTAAATCTCATGGTTAGAGATCTACCTTTTGAACAATTATATCTTCTTTGACTTCTTCACTGAGTCCTCTAATCATATTGGTTACTGATCCGAATTGGATCCTTGAAAATTATCAGAGTTCTATGACTATTTCAAATTATGTCAGACTCCAAAATCTTGTGAACAATGAGCTATCAGGAAGGACCTCTAGACAGTGACAGTTGCAGCCAGCACGGAACAACGAGGACCCTCAATCAAAGCGCGTTGACCGTTAGCCCATGGAGACCGCGCAGTGGCACAAATTAGCAAATAGGGAGTCCAGATCAGAAAACAGAGGCCATTTCTGATGCGCGATTAGTGCAGGATAAAAACCTCAAAGAAGGAAAAGCCCCGACACTTGGTCATGTGAAAAACAGGTAAAACCATGGGAAAAGTGTTAAAACCGACAGGCAGGTCCCGCGCTACGAAACCGGCGGAATATCGGAGGCATTTCGGGTGGTAAGCGAGTTTGGCAGAGGACCAAGCAATGCCATACACTGAATAACACATGTCCAGCGGATGAGCTCTCATTGCAGGGTAACGGTCGAGCAAGTCACCCGTGCGATAAAAGCGATGACTGTAGGATCTGGAGACCCCAGATCTAATGGCGGAGATTGCACCCAATGGGAGACCGAATTTGACGAAAGAATAGGCTGAGGCATATGATGTTTGGGGTCTGACATGACCGCTGAGCTAGTGGATGAATCATTTCACAGAATAACCAAAATAACGACCGTTCGAGGAAAAGCTGGTGCCCAGTTCGTAAGGAGAAAAGTGGCCACCTCTTTGTGAAACGTTACACAGTGGCGATGACACAGAAGCAGGGAATTCCAGTGGACAGAGGCAGGCGATCCGAAGAGACGGAAGAGGAAGTGAACAATCAAGAGACGAATTGGCTTTAAGCCACGAACAGATAGAGAACAGAGTGAGACAAAGGAGACAACGGAGAGAGTGAAGCAAGAAGCAGAGAACATAGCAGTTGAGCTGACCTGTAGAGCTAAGGTAGCATCGAGCAGAGAGAACCGAGAAGGCTCGACAGGTTCAAGCAATCCCTGTGAGGATATTTGTTGGGAACTGAGTACCAAATTGGACTCATCCCATTAAGACTAGAAGGTCGAGACTTGGTAAGGGGGAGTCTATGTACTCTAGTGGCTTGGGGAATCCAAGTACCACCCTACTAAGCATCATCTGTTACAGGAGACTCAAATTGAGCTCCTCATTGTAAAAAATCTGCTTAAAAACACAATAGAAAAGGCCACCACAGAAAGTTGGACCAGGAGACGTAGCCCAGGAGGATTGGATGAACTCCTTATTAAATTGTTGTGTTTTTGCATTTGCTTGCTTTGTTTCTCTTACTGTTTTCCAATTGCTTGTGTATTTCACAATCTTATTGATCCATTGCTTAAAATAACATAGGCATATCCTAGCACATGAATCTGTAATACTTACATTAATTAACTAAGATCATACATAAGTGATTTTCATATTTAGTGGTATCAGAGCTCTAGGCTGTTAAGGTTAGACAAGCTTGTGCTGGATTTAGCTGTTGAATGCTAACTAGATCAAAGCTCAAATTAGGAGAAGGAGAGTTGGTCGAAACTAATCCTAAAATTGGGAGAGTCTACCCTCAGAAGACAATGTCAGAGGAAGGTTCTGTGGGACCAGACCCTCACTTTATAGATAGTTTCCTGGCCATAAGGTCCATGGTAGAGGAAATTTATAAGGACTTTAGAAAACATAAAGATGAAGATTCATCAGGCTCCAAACAAGATAAAGGATAAGAAGAGTCTCTCCTCCATGACCACTCAAAAGGCAAGGGGAAAGAAGAAAGCTTTCTCACGCCTCCTAATAGCCCTGAACATAAAAAGAAGGCATCTTTGATTAAACTAGATGTTAAATTTGATTTACCAATATATGATGGAGAGTTGAATGCAAAATAGTTGGACAATTGGATCAGACAAATTGATGTTTATTGCAAAGTGCAGAGTATTGATTCAGACAAGCGCAAGATTCAGCTGGCCAACCTACGCCTTGGAGGCACTACCTTGGTTTGGTGGGAAGGCAGGACCCAAGCTGACATGAAGAGAGATGGTAAGACTCTTTCTGTCTGGAGTGAATTTGTTTCTACAATCAAAAAGCAGTTCTATCCACTGGCCTACATGCAGCAAGCCATGACGAGCTGGCAAACTTTTCATCAGTTGAAAGGGAAAAGTGTACAAGGTTACACCCAAGAATTTAGGAAGAGAGCATTGATTCTAGGAATCTCACTAGACTCACCTGAGACTTTGTTGAAGTACATCGGTGGTCTACACAGATACATGAGGCACACTATCCTCATGTTTAATCCCATTAGTATAGATGAGGTATTTGTTCAAGCTACGCATCTAGAAGCTAGAGGAAAGAATGGAAACCCAAAAGTTGGGGGACCATCCCAACCCACTGCAAGCAAGAATAAGGAGAAAAGAAAACTGAAATGGAAAGCAAGGAAGGCCGACACTGCACAGAAAATCAAGTCTTCATGCACTCACTATAAGAAGGATGGGTGTGATGATAAGCACTGTTGGATTCTGCATCCAAAGCTGAGACCTAAGAAGTTCGAGGGCAAGAAGAAGAAGATTGCTGCAGCTATTCAGAAAGATTTGGGGTCGGACTTAGGAGATGAAACAACCATTGCAGCCACAGGTATAAAAGGTAAGAATTCTGAAGCTTCTACTAGTAATTCTACACAATCTACTATTGATGAAGAAAATGAGAGAAAAATACATGAGCTTTTCCATATTTGAGTTATTTCCAAACACCAAAATATTGATACTTTACTTGATAGTGGCTGACAAGTAAATTTAATTTCCGAAGCAATTGTAAAGAAGTTGGGATTACTGACTACACCTCACAAGAAACCATACCCATTAGGATGGTTAAGTGATAAAGCACAACTACAAGTGACTAGGCAATACAAACTTAAGTTTTCTTTTGGGTCAGCATTTGTAGATGAGGTTGAGTTAGACATAACTCCTTTGGATATATGTGGAATTGTTTTAGGAAGTCCTTACTTGTATGACAGAAAATATATTTTCTATAGAGCTGAGAACAAGTATCTACTCGTTAAAGATGGAATCAAATACTTTGTAATAGCTCATAAGCTCAAGAATAATTATACTCTCATAAACTCAGGGCAGATGAAATGAATGATAAATTCATGCAAACTATTTTACTGATGGTTGTAAAGGAAAAGAAACCTAATAAAACCAATGTATTTGAGGGTCGTGATGCTAAACAACAAGCTGATTTAGAAAAAGTTGTTTCAGAGTATGATATCTTGTTTCAAGAACCTAAAGGTCTACCACCCAAAAAGGAAATAGTGCATGCTATTAATTTGTAGCAAGATCCTCCATTGCTTAACATTGGAATGTACAGGTTGTCCGCTTTAGACAATTCAGAAATCAAGACGCAGGTGCAGGAGTTTCTTGAGAAGGGGTTCATCAGATCTAGCACATCACCATGTGGGTCACCAATCCTTTTAGTGAGAAAGAAAGATGGCTCGTGGAGAATGTGCATTGATTACCGAGCATTGAATAAGATAACAATGAAAAATCGTTATCCCCTTCCTCGCATAGGTGATCTATTGGATCAATTGAAAGAAGTTGTTTATTTTTCCAAGTTAGAATTGCATAGTGGATATTATCAGGTCAGAGTTGCAGAACAAGATGCATGGAAGACTGCTTTCAAAATAAAGCAAGGATTGTATGAGTGGCTCGTTATGCCTTTTGGCTTAACTAATGCTCCTGCTACTTTCATGAGAATAATGAATGATGTACTTAGACCTTTTCTTGATGATTTTGTTTGTGTATCTGGATGACATTCTGATATTTAGCAAAACATGGGAAGAACATTTAAAGCATGTTAAGCAGACACTAGATG
>APFE031638129.1:223917-253630 GCA_000404065.3 Pinus taeda
AGAAAGAAAGATGGCTCGTGGAGAATATGCATTGATTACTGAGCACTAAATAAGATAACAATAAAAAATCGTTATCCCCTTCCTCGCATAGATGATCTGTTAGATCAATTGAAGGAAGTTGTTTATTTTTCCAAGATAGACTTGCATAGTGGATATCATCAGGTCAGAGTGGCAGAACAAGATGCATGGAAGACTGCTTTCAAGACAAAGCAGGGATTGTATGAGTGGCTGGTTATGCCTTTTTGCTTGACTAATGCTCCTACTACTTTCATGAGAATAATGAATGATGTACTCAGACCTTTTCTTGATGATTTTGTTATTGTGTATTTGGATGAAATTCTAATATTTAGTAAAACATGGGAAGAACATTTAAAGCATGTTAAGTAGACACTAGATGTTTTGAAAAGAGAAAAACTTTATGTTAAACTCTCAAAATGTGAATTTGGCAAAACATCTTTGAATTATTTGGGACATATAGTAGGGGGTGGTGAATTAAAGATAGATCCCTCTAAGGTGGAAGTCATTGTAAACTATCCTAAACCCACATCTTCTACAGAAGTTAGGAGCTTCTTAGGAGCAACACAATATTGGAGAAAGTTCATTTCTAACTTTTCCTTAATTGCAGCTCCCTTACATGCTTTAACAGGATTGAACAAGGTGTTTCAGTCAGGAGGCAAACAACAAAAAGCCTTCAACACCTTGAAAGAAAAGATTAGTACAACACCGATACTAGCACTGCCAGATCTTCAAAGACCGTTTGAGATCCAAATGGATGCAAGTGACTATGCCATGGGAGTAGTGTTGATACAACACGGTAAACCCATATGTTATCATTATGATACATTTAATTCTGCAGTAATTAACTATCCCACATATGATAAAGAATTGTATGCATTAGTACAGAGTGTGAAAAAGTGGAAACATTACTTAATGGGCAGAGAAACAGTTATACATACTAATCATCAACCACTTCAATATCTACACTTCCAAACTAAGTTGTAGCAATCAAGACACTATAGATGGATGGGTTTTCTACAACATTTTCATTTAGTCATTAGATATAAAAAGGGCATACACAATAAAGTTGCAGATATGTTATCTAGACCCATTATAAATGCATATACTATACTTAAGCATAATTTTGTGTTACATGAGAGCTACATTGAACAAAATGCTCAAGGTATAGACTTTAAAGATGTATATGCAACTCTAAGTCAAGGCAAACAAGTAGAAGAATTGGATTATCATATTAAGGACCGACTCCTATATCATTGTGGGAAGTTATGCATTCCACAAATTGAGAGAGTAAAGATAATTCGAGAAGCACACATTTCTCTAATATCAAGCTACTTTGGGGTAAGTAAAACAGTTGCACAACTGCAAGTATTTTGTTATTGGCCAAAAATGAACGAGACAGTTTCTAGATATGTAAGAGGGTGTACTATGTGTGCTAAGAGCAAGCCTAGCAATAGAAAACTAGGTTTGTACACTCCATTACCAGTTCCTTCTCATCCCTGGGAAAGCGTTTCCATGGACTTTGTTGGAGGACTGCCTAAATCTAGGAAAGGTCATGATTATTTGTATGTTGTTGTGGATAGGTTCAGCAAAATGTGTATTTTTATACCTTGTAATAAACAAATTACAGCTGAACAAACTGCAAAACTATTCTTTCAACATGTATGGGTTCATTTTGGATTACCCACTTCCACTATATCTGATGGAGACACCCGATTTGTGGGAAAGTTTTGGTCAAGTCTGTGGGAACTGATGGACACCAAATTGAAGAAAAGCACAACTTTCCATCCACAAACCGATGGCCAGGCAGAAGTAGTCAACATGACAATGATCCAGTTACTCAGGGGATATTGCAGCAAGCATCCTAAGCTTTGGGATGAACATTTGTGTTATGTGCAACATGCTTACAATCGAGCCAAACATTCTTCTACAAAGAGATCTCCTTTTGAGACATGTTTTGGTTTCACACCAAGGTCTCCCTTGGATTTTGTCTTTGGTAAGGACACAACAGTTGAGGGACACAATGATGTGGACAAGGCAACTTGGTTCATTGAACAAATCCAAGAGATCCACCAGGCAGTACAGGAACAGCTGGAAAAGAACCAGGCCAAATACAAGGCGAGGCATGACAAGCATCGGAAGGAGCATAGTTTCCAAGCTGGTGATCAAGTATGGTTGTATATCAGTAAGGACAAAATGCAAGGTGAAGGTAAAAAGCTAAAGCCTATTAGGTATGGACCTTTCAGGATACTTGAGAAAATTGGTGAGAATGCTTTTCACCTTGATCTACCAGCTTACATGCACATCTACTCAATCGTAAATGCAGACAGCTTGAGACTATTTGAACCTTTGTTAATTGAAGATCTTGAAGAAGAGAGTCAATTACTTTCTATTGATGACCTGCTACCTGAATATCTAATGAATTGCAGGAAGATACAATTCTGGACAAGAAGGTGAGGACGACGCGCAGGGGAGATGTTGAGAACCTCAGAATTGGGCTTAGGGATTCAAAGCCAAGCAGTGCAAAATGGATAGAGATTGGACAGGAGAGAAGGCCGTCATCCAAATTGGATCCTTGAAAATTATGAGAGTTCTATGACTGTTTCAAATTATGTCAGACTCCAAAATTTTGTGAGCAACGAGCTATCAGGAAGGACCTCTGGACAGTGATAGTTGCAGCCAGCACGGGACAACGAGGACCCTCGGTCAAAGTGCGTTGACTGTTGGCCCATGGAGACCATGCAGTGGCACAAATTAGTAAATAGGGAGTCCATATCAGTCGCGCATCACAGGATAAAAACCTTAGAGAAGGAAAAGTCCTGGCACCCGGTCATGTGAAAAATAGGTAAAATCGTGGGAAAAGCGCTAAAACCAATAGGCGGGTCCCACGCTCCAAAACTGACGAAATATCAGAGGCATTTCGGGCAGTAAGCCGGTTTGGCAGAGGACCAAGCGATGCCATACAACCTTGTTCGTAGACCTGTACCAAGATGCTCAAGAGCAACAAGACTACACATGGGAGACAGAATATTTGGAGTGGTTAAATAAATCTTGGCAAAAGCAAAAGCTTCCCTCTTCCTCATCCGAATTTGACCCTGATCTTGGATATGAGAGTGACCGAAGTTCGAAAGGACCTGGGTAGTGCGTCTTTATTTTTAATTATTGTACTCGAGAATATTGAGCAGACACCATCAAGACTAAGTAATGTCTGACAAGGACCCTCAATAATTCTCATATGTTTTTTACTTATAAGTATGAGTCTTGTAGATAGAGAGTGCATCTGTGTGTGTGTGTGTGTGTGTGTGTGTGTGTGTGTGAGTGTATGAGTGTTTGAAAGAGTGTTTGTAATCTGTGCTTTAAGAGACCAGGGACTAGAAAGCTCTACTCTTTGAGGCATAACCTGGTATGTAACAATTTTCTTGAATTAATATTGAAGCCTGCTGGGCCGCCTGTCTGAGGACAGTTTGTTCCTATTTCATTTAAAGCGAGATTGTAAAGCGAGTTGGAGAAGCGAAGGAGTCGTGTGTCCTCGTATTTCTCGAGCTGGTGTGAGTAATTTCAGTATACTCTTCAGAGGTTCAAGTAAGTTATTGATTCCATCATCTTATTTTGGTATTAGAGCCCTGTTCTAGTCCTGAGTTATAAACTACAGACAGAGTCTAAAGCCAGCCAGGAAGCCTTCGAAAAGCTTTTGTTTTACAATTGCTGAGTAGATAAACGTTGCTTTAGTCAATCTCTGGTATAGTTTGTAAACATGGCCAATCTGTTACGCTCTTTCTCGTCCATTGATCGAAAAGTCATAACTCAAGTTTCTGCTTGCTCTCTTGAATCTGACACAGACACTACTGAAAATCATGAAGCTATTGAAAATCCTGAGAGTTGGAATCCTCCTGCTCTCCATGCTACTGATGTCTATAAAATACCTCTCTCCTTTGTTTTTAAACGCAAATCATTTCTGAAAGAGGTAGAAGTTATTATAAAAAATTTTGGTCCCGCAGTTCAAATAATCACTCTAAATTTATTCTCTGATGATGAAATCAAGAAATTTCGACAATATGTTAAGGATCAGAAGTATGATTATCTTCACTTTGGTGGTATAAGAATTGGTCTTGCTCCTCTGTTCCGACACGGCTTAAATACCCCCTGCATTGCTGAACTCTTTGATACCCGTCATCAAACCTATGACAATGCACGAATAGGAACCATTATGGGTAATATTTCCACTGGATGTCAATATGGCACAATATTTCCTGATTATTCTATCAGTTTGAATGATGTCCATCTCAAATATTGTTGGAAACTCTTAGTAGGAGTTCAAGGTCTTAACATGATCGAAGATAGTGAGTATCTTTCTACTTTAGTTCAAGCCTCTTTTCAGCTAACCAACACGGCGCATCCTAAAATTAAACAACCTGTTTTAAAGGATTGTGTCACTGTTGGTCTGTCCAATACCCAAGTTGAAGGTGTCTTATATGATCAGACTGAATTACCAAGCAATTCGTATTTTCAATACAAGTCACTTACAGATGAATGAAAGCCTAAGCCTAAGCTTAAACGAGTCTCTATTGATAATGGTCAAGTAAAGCTTATTCCTGCAAAACCAAAGATTCCTCGACCTATTTCCAGGCCTCGTAGATATGTATTTCCAGTACCTTCAACTGAAGCATCGTCTTCACGAAGCATTGAGTTACCTCCACTCGAAGAAGTTAGTATTTCCGAACCTCAGTTGTCCCCGATTGAATTGTATATACCCGAATCAAAACCTTTTTTAGCTGTAAATAAAATGCATCGTATTTCATATACCCAATATCCTCCTGTTGAAGAATGGCAGTATGCAAACAGTCGCTTTTTAAAAGGTGGGAAATGGCCTCCTAAGACAGTTTTGTACTACATCTTCTACATCCAAACAGCCAGCAATACGAGCTGATTGTGCTCCTCTCATAGAGCACAATGCACAAAACACTACTGATTTAGATTAGACTTACCAAATCGGTAATTGCCTTACAACATGGTGTGCACATGCAAAAGGAGTTTTGAATGATCTAGGATGCGAGAGTGAGTTAATTTTGGCTAATCATAAGCTTCTCCATGATGAACAACAAGAAGAAAAACACAGAAGAGAAGCCAAAGAAAGAAAGAAGAAAGAAAAGAAAAGGAGAGAATCCAAGGCACGCAAATTCTCTATATCTATGGATACGCCTAACTATTGGGATATAGACGAAAAACAAGAAGGAAGTGAAGTTGAGTCCAGCGATCAAGCTGAACATAGAATAGAGCCAGTAAAGTCAATCAATTTTCAAAAACCAAAAATTGAAATAGCCACTTTAGAAAATGTTGCCTCTAAGTTTCCCTCCTTCATTTTTCCATCTCTCCAAAAAGCCAATATACTTCGTGAAGTCCATAAATACCCATGGGTTGAAGAAGATTTGTTTGCAGCCAATTCCACTAGATATGTTCTCAACTTAGACAAATCTACAAATCCAGCAGAATCTATTAGAATTTGGATTGGTGCCCTCTATCAAATGCAAGTTGTCTCCGGATTAGACAATATTTCTATTTTTGCCTTAGCAGAGAAAAGAATGGCCTGAATTGTCCATGATTGGTGGATGGGACCTTCGGAAGAAGAAAGAATGAATGTAACCGCTGCAGGATTAGCTACACTAGAATTGCTATTCAAAACTCAGTTTGTTCCTGAACTAGCTGATGAAAGAAAACAACTTATAACCGATCTAGCAAGAATGGAATTAAAAGATTTGAAGTTTTTAGAACAATTTGGTAATGATTATATGGCAAAGATTTATAAAGCTAACCTTACTAATGATTCTACTCAAAAGATTTCCTTCTTGTCAAAATTGCCTGGAAACTTAGGTGATATGATAATGAAAGATCTCGAAATCCAAGACAAAAAGATTGATCAAACTTATTGGATAGATCTCTTATTCAGGTGTTAGGAAAAGGTTAAGTATCTTTGTTGGCAGAAGAAAGCTCAAGACTTTTCTCCTGGTCTTGATGTTTGTCGTTCTGTATTACCATGGACACCATTTAAAAAGAGAAAGTCCAAAAGGTATGCTAAGTTCAGGCCCAAGAGAGTAGCCAAACCCCGAAGACCATTCGGAAAGTTTAAATATTTGAAAAAACAAAGGCAACCAAAAAGAGACAATGCATGTTTTATATGCAAGAAAGAAGGTCACTTTGCCCGAAAATGTCCAAAAAGCTCTTCAAACAAATTGAAAGCATGTATAGAAATTGATGAATTTGTAGATAACTGGTCTATTGTTGATTCTCAAGATGAAGTATCAGATGTATATATCCTAACTGATGCTTCCCTGTCCGATACTGAGTCAATTCCAGATACTTGTCAAAAAATGAATATTTGCTATGATTGTTCAGAATCAGAACATGAACCTGACTTGCATTTCAGTGATGAATATAGCTTAGATGACTATACAGATGAGACATCTGAAGATTTTTCAGATGATACTGTCTCTGCTCTAAACTCTGTTTCTACATAACAAGGTACTAAGAATTCAATATCTGTTTTAAATTCTCTGCCTCCACAATCCACATTGAACTATTTCTGCCCCTATCCAAAGACAATTTCCCCCTCATCCTCATCTCTGCCTATTTCCACATCTGTTAATAGAGAAGAAAGATCCTTCCTTAAAAATATTGTTAAAACTAACAATCTTCTATATATTCCTGTTGAAATTCTCGTTAAAGGCGAATGGATTGCTGTGGATGCTTTCATCGACACTAGCGGCTCCAATAATTTGGATCGCCCCTCATTATTCAAAGGTTTATGGAAGCCTTTACAGAATATTTTGATTTCTGAGACCATTGGTGGCTCCGTCAATCTCACCCATTATGTTGCTAGTTTGTTTATTGGAATGTCGTTTATTAATTCTGTATTTCCTGCTACAATTAGTGAGGATAAAATTATCTTCAATATAAAAAAGAAGGCAATTTCGGTTCCAAGATTGACCCTGGCTAACTCTAAAGCTAGAAGAGAAAATAGTCAAAAGAAGGTAGGGATAAAAAAACCCCAAAATGAGTCCCATGATTGGCAAGAAGTATTGTAGATCTATGAGAAAGGGAGTCAGTCAAAACAAAAAGCCAATAGAAATCTTGATTGGTCTCCTGAACAAATGAATATTTTTGATGAATTGATAAAATGTTGTTCTGAGAATCCTCAAGCATTTTGGAGTGTAGAGAGTCCCCAACAAGACATAATCACTCTCCATGATAATGGGGTTAAAGGAAAATTAATACCCTGCACTCCAAATGATGAAAAAGAAATAAGAAAGCAAATTGAAGAATTATTAAAATTGCAGTTGATTGAACCAAGTTCTTCACATTATTCATGTCCTGCTTTCCTAGTAAGAAACCACTCTGAAATAGTCAGAGGAAAAGATAGAATAGTAATCAATTATAAGCCTTTGAATGCAATCACAGAGAGCTTTAATTATCCTCTGCCACGCCAGGAAACAATAATGCAGAAAATCTAGAACAACAAGATCTTCACAAGTTCGATTTGAAATCTGGTTACTACCAGATCCAAATAAAAGAAGAAGATCGACACAAAATAGCTTTCACATGTCCTGCAGGTTTTACCAATGGAGAGTAGTTCCATTTGGTCTGAAGAATGCTCCAACATTCTTTCAAAGACGAATGGATCATATCTTTGGTAAATATGATTTTATTGTTGTATATATTGATGATATTTTGGTTCACAATCAAGATCTTGAATCACATCTGAAGCATTGACAGATATTCCTTGAAGAAGCAAAACAACATGGTATTGTTTTGTCTGAGAAGAAAATGCTTATGTTTGAAGACAATATTGATTTTTTAGGTATTCATGTTATAGATGGAAAAAGTCAGATGCAGCCCCATGTATTGACCAAGCTATCTAAATTTCCTGATCAATTGCAAGATGTAAAAATGATTCAACGGTTTCTAGGAATTTTAAATTATGTACATAAATATATTCCTAGACTGTCAGAAAAAATTGCCCCCATTCGCAAGCATTTGCATTTTGGATGGTCACCAGAAGCCACGAAAGCAGTTCAATTACTAAACGCTGAATGTCAAAATCCCCCCAAGCTTAAATCGCCAGGTAATGGATTTCTCATCCTTCATACTGATGCCTCTGATAATTTTTGGGCAACAGTCCTTTTTGAAAGAAAGGGAGAAAATGAAGAAGTTTTATGTGCATATGCAACTGGAGAATGTTTAAATCACCAGAAAAATTATTTTCCAGCAGAAAAAGAAACTCTTGCCATTTTCAATGGCATACAAAAATTTGAATTATATTTAGCCCCTGCCAAGTTTCTGATAAGAACAGATTCGATGAATTTCAAATATTTCTTATCAGCAAAGATCTCAAAACAACTCGCAAGAGGACGACTCTTGGCATGGAAAATTTGGTTTCAAATGCATGATTTTGATGTTGAATGGGTTCCAGGTAACTCCAATTATTTGGTTGATTCTCTTACCAGAGAAATGAACAAAGTCCATGTTCACCGACAAAGAACCGATATTTTTAATCTTCCTGGTAAGACTCCTGCAGATGACGATTTTGAGACCTTTGTCAAAAGATTTCAGATTCTTGAATTAGTTCTTGGTGATTTGGTTGATGAAATCAAAAAGGTCATTGGATTGAGACTTAGAAGAAATCAGTGGATACAGAGATGTCAAGCTTGGCAGTCCAAAAATGTTGGTGTTTTGTTGGGTCTAGATGAAGAGTTGATAAAGGTATGTCCTCTACCTAATATGAAAGTAAAACTTTATTTTAAAACTCTTGACGACTACCGGACCAAAGAATACACTGAAGCCATGATCAAAGTTTTGCAAACTTTGAATTATTATTAGATAATTGGAGTAGTAGATTTCTCTTTTTCCGTTTACACCTCTGCCAAAATGTTAGATTTGGATGAAATTAATATGACTGGATGGGTTGGAAGATTTTTAAAATCTTTAAGAATTCTTGATCTCTTTGAAGAACTTGATGCTGCATTTCTTCAAAGAAATGATGAAAATTTTGCAAGTACAGATTCATTCCCCCAGTATGAACTTTTTGAACCATTTGCAGCCTGGGAAATAAAAGCTGGGCGTTGCCAAAAGAAGCCACAGACCAGAGCTTCTCAATGTGTTGAAAGGACATTACAATATTTGAGAACATTTTCTACACCTTGGGATTATCAAAGTTTAGAATTTAGAAATCCTATTGTCCCAAATCCTTTTGCACGGCTATATGGACCAGACAGAGTTGCGACATCCGTGATAGCCAATAATCAAGAAGAAATCAAGTAAATCACTTTTTGACAAGAAGGAAATCTTTTGAGTAGAATCATTGGTAAGATTAGCTTTATAAATATTTTCCATATAATCATTACCAAATTGTTCTAAAAACTTCAAATCTTTTAATTCTGTTCTTGCTAGATTGGTTATAAGTTGTTTTCTTTCATCAGCTAGTTCAGGAACAAACTGAGTTTTGAGTAGCAATTCTAATGTAGCTAATCCTGCAACGGCTACATTCATTCTTTCTTCTTCTGATGGTCCCATCCACCAGTCATGGACAATTCCGGCCATTCTTTTCTCTCCTAAGGCAAAAATAGAAATATTGTCTAATCTGGAGACAACTTGCATTTGATAGAGGGCACCAATCCAAATTCTAATAGATTGTGTTGGATTTGTAGATTTGTCTAAGTCGAGAACATATCCAGTGGAATTGGCTGCAAACAGATCTTCTTCAACCCGTGGGTATTTATGGACTTCACGAAGTATATTGGCTTTTTGGAGAGATGGAAAAATGAAGGAGGGAAACTTAGAGGCAGCATTTTCTAAAGTGGCTATTTCACTTTTTGGTTTTTGAAAATTGATTGACTTTACTGGCTCTATTCTATGTTCAGCTTGAGCACTGGACTCAACTTCACTTCCTTCTTGTTTTTCGTCTATATCCCAATAGTTAGGCTTATCCATAGATATAGAGAATTTGGGTGCCTTGGATTCTCTCCTTTTCTTTTCTTTCTTCTTTCTTTCTTTGGCTTCTCTTCTGAGTTTTTCTTCTTGCTGTTCATCATGGAGAAGCTTAAGATTAGCCAAAATTAACTCACTCTGGCATCCTAGATCATCCAAAACTTCTTCTGCATGTGCACACCATGTTGTAAGGTAATTACCGATTTGGTAAGTCTGATCTAAATCAGTGGTGTTTTGTGCATTATGCTCTATGAGAGGAGCACAATCATCTCGTGTTGCTGGTTGTTTGGATGTAGAAGATGTAGTACAAAACTTTGTCTTAGGAGGCCATTTCCGACCTTTTACAAAACGACAGTTTGCATACTACCATTCTTTAATAGGAGGATATTGGGTGTGTGAAATACGATGCATTTTATTTACAGCTAAAAAATGTTTTGATTCGGGTATATACAATTCAGTGGGGGACAACTGAGGTTCGGAAATACTAACTTCTTCGAGTGGAGGTAACTCAACGCTTTGTGAAGACGATGCTTTAGTTGGAGGTATAGGAAATACATATCTACGAGGCCTGGCAATAGGTCGAGGAATCTTTGGTTTTGCAGGAATAAGCTTTACTTGACCATTATCAATAGAGACTCGAGACTCAGGCTTTCGTTCATTTGTAAGTGACTTGTATTGAAAATACGAATTGCTTGGCAATTTAGTTGGATCATATAAGACACCTTCAACTTGAGTATTGGACAGACCAATAGTGACACAATCCTTTAAAACAGACTGTTTAAGTTTAGGATGCGCCATGTTTGTTAGCTGAAAAGAGGCTTGAACTAAAGTAGAAAGATACTCACTATCTTCGATCATGTTAAGACCTTGAACTCCTACTAAGAGTTTCCAACAATCTTTGAGATGGACATCATTCAAACTGATAGAATAATCAGGAAATATTGTGCCATATTGACATCCAATGGAAAGATTACCCATAATGGTTCCTATTCGTGCATTGTCATAGGTTTGATGACAGGTATCAAAGAGTTCAACAATGCAGGGAGTATTTAAGCCATGTCGGAACAGAGGAGCAAGACCAATTCTTATACCACCAACGTGAAGATAAGCATACTTTTGATCCTTAACATATTTTCGAAATTTCTTGATTTCATCATCAGAGAATAAATTCAGAGCGATTATTTGAATTGCGGGACCAGAGATTTTTATAGTAACTTCTACCTCTTTCAGAAACGATTTGCGTTTAAAAACAAAGGAGAGAGGCATTTTATAGACATCAGTAGCATGGAGAGCAGGAGGATTCCAACTCTCAGGATTTTCAATAGCTTCATGATTTTCAGTAGTGTCTATGTCAGATTCAAGAGAGCGAGCAGAAACTTGAGTTATGACTTTTTGATCAATGGACAAGAAAGAGCGTAACATATTGGCCATGTTTACAAACTATACCAGAGATTGACTAAAGCAACGTTTATCTACTCAGCAATTGTAAAACAAAATCTTTTCAAAGGCTTCATGGCTGGCTTTAGACTCTGTCTATAGTTTATAACTCAGGACTAGAACAGGGCTCTGATACCAAAATAAGATGATGGACTCAATAACTTACTTGAACCTGTGAAGAGTATGCTTGAATTCCTCACACCGGCTCGAGAAATACGAGGACACGCGACTCCTTCGCTTCTGTAACTCGCTTTAGATGAAACAAGAACAAACTGTCCTCAGAGAGGCGGCCCAACAGGCTTCAGTATTAATTCAAGAAAATTGTTACATACCAGGTTATGCCTCAAAGAGTAGATCTTTCTAGTCTTTGGTCTCTTAAAGCACAAATTACAAACACTCTTTTAAACACTCATACACTCACACACACACACACACACACACACACACACACACATGCACTCTCTATCTACAAGACTCATACTTATAAGTAAAAAACATATGAGAATTATTGAGGGTCCTTGTTAGACATTACTTAGTCTTGATGGTGTCTTCTCAATATTCTCGAGTACAATAATTAAAAATAAGACGCACTACCAAGGTCCTTTCGGGCTTCGGTCACTATGATATCCAAGATCAGGGTCGGATTCGGATGAGGAAGAGGGAAGCTTTTGCTTTTGCCAAGATTTATTTAACCACTCCAAATATTCTGTCTCCCATGTGTGGTCTTGTTGCTCTTGAGCATCTTGGTACAGGTCTATGAACAAGGTTGCCTTTTCTTCAGATACCTTCTCTTTTCCTTTTGCTGTAGCTGCTTTTTCTTTAGTTGAGATGACTAAAGATTCATCTTTTAGTGGTGCCTGTGAAGATTGTCCTGTATCAAACTTTATCGTATCTATTGTGACATAGAGATTTTTTTGTGGAAAGATGTACTCGTTATGAGCGTTTGTCCATCTATTGACATAATCCATTGGATCAATCTCTATGTCAATAAAGGAATCTTTCTTGCTTTTACGGAACTCAGGCATTGTTAGAATTGACAATTCAACTCCATCTAATAATTCCCACTTGAAGATTTGAAACATGATGACATAGCGTTCTATGGCGCATTGGATCCACAACTTGCAATTATGATTGATATTCTCTTGCTGTTGCCAACCTAACTCAAAAATCATAGAAGAGCAAACCTTGGTTGATAGTAACAAATTTATCAAACATAAAACATCATCACTCCAATTTCCAGCTATGACACTAATAGTAATTGATGCCTTTTGATAAATCAGCAATTTAATTACTCCAAATCTTCCTTGAAGTCTCTCTAATGTTCGAATCATAGACAATTTTTCGGGAAACCTGATACTATGAAATTCCTTTAGCTAAAGAGTGATTTTCTTGATTTCTTCTTGATTATTGGCTATCACGGATGCCGCAACTCTGTATGGTCCATATAGTTGTGCAAAAGGATTTGGGATAATAGGATTTCTAAATTCTAAACTTTGATAATCCCAAGGTGTAGAAAATGTTCTCAGATATTGTAATGTCATTTCAACACATTGAGAAGCTCTGATCTGTGGCTTCTTTTGGCAACGTCCATCTTTTATTTCCCAGTCTGCAAATGGTTCAAAAAGTTCATACTGGGGGAATGAATCTATACCTGCAAAATTTTCATCATTTCTTTGAAGAAATGCAGCATCAATTTCTTCAAAGAGATCAGGAATTCTTAAAGATTTTAAAAATCTTCCAACTCTTTCAGTCATATTAATTTCATCCAAATCTAACATTTTGGCAGAGGTGTAAACGACAAAAGAGAAATCTATTCCTCCAATTATCTGATAATAATTCAAAGTTTGCAAAACTTTGATCATGGCTTAAGCGTATTCTTTGGTCCAATAGTCATCAAGAGTTTTAAAATAAAGTTTTACTTTCATATTAGGTAGAGGATATACCTTTACCAACTCTTCATCTAGACCCAACAAAACACCAACATTTTTGGACTGCCAAGCTTGACATCTCTGTATCCACTGATTTCTTCTAAGTCTCAATCCAATGACCTTTTTGATTTCATCAACCAAATCACCAAGAACTAATTCAAGAATCTGAAATCTTTTGACAAAGGTCTCAAAATCGTCACCTGTAGGAGTCTTACCAGGAAGATTAAAAATATCGGTTCTTTGCCGGTGAACATGGACTTTGTTCATCTCTCTGGTAAGAGAATCAACCAAATAATTGGAGTTACCTGGAACCCATTCAACATCAAAATCATACATTTGAAACCAAATTTTCCATGCCAAGAGTCGTCCTCTTGCGAGTTGTTTTGATATCTTTGCTAATAAGAAATATTTGAAATTCATCGAATCTATTCTTATCAGAAACTTGGCAGGGGCTAAATATAATTCAAATTTCTGTATGCCATTGAAAATGGCAAGAGTTTCTTTTTTTAGTTGGAAAATAATTTTTTTGGTGAATTAAAAATTCTCCAGATGCGTATGCACATAAAACTTCTTCATTTTCTCCCTTTCTTTCAAAAAGGACTGCTGCCCAAAAATTATTGGAGGCATCAGTTTGAAGGATGAGAAATCCATTACTTGGCGGTTTAATCTCGGGGAGATTTTAACATTCAGCTTTTAGTAATTGAACTGCTTTCCTGGCTTCTGGTGACCATCCAGAATGCAAATGCTTGCGAATGGGGGCAGTTTTTTCTGACAGTCTAGGAATATATTTATGTACATAATTTAAAATTCCTAGAAACCGCTAAATCATTTTTACATCTTGCAATTGATCAGGAAATTCAGATAACTTGGTCCATACATGGGGCTGCATCTGAAATTTTCCATCTATAACATGAATACCTAAAAAATCAATACTGTCTTGGAACATAAGCATTTTCTTCTCAGACAAAACAATACCATGTTGTTTTGCTTCTTCAAGGAATATCTGTAAATGCTTCAGATGTGGTTCAAGATCTTGATTGTGAACCAAAATATCATCAATATATACAACAATAAAAACATATTTACCAAAGATATGATCCATTCGTCTTTGAAAAAATGCTGGAGCATTCTTCAGACCAAACGGAACTACTCTCCATTGGTAAAAACCTGCGGGACATGTGACACTGTTTTGTGGCAATCTTCTTCTTTGATTTGGATCTGGTAGTAACCAGATTTCATATCGAACTTGCTGAAGATCTTGTTGTTCTGGATTTCCTGCATTATTGTTTCCTGGCGTGGCAAAGGATAATTAAAGCTCTTTGTGATTGCATTCAAAGGCTTATAATTGATTACCATTCTATCTTTTCCTCTGACTATTTCAGAGTGGTTTCTTACTAGGAAAGCATGACAGGAATAATGTGAAGAACTTGGTTCAATCAACTACAATTTTAATAATTCTTCAATTTTCTTTCTTATTTCTTTTTCATCATTTGGAGTGCAGGGTATTAATTTGCCTTTAACCCCATTATCATGGAGAGTGATTATGTCTTGCTGGGGACTCTCTACACTCCAAAATGCTTGAGGATTCTCAGAACAACATTTCATCAATTCATCAAAAATATTCATTTGTTCAGGAGACCAATTAGGATTTCTATTGGCTTTTTGTTTTGACTGACTCCTGTTCTCATAGATCTGCAATACTTCTTGCCAATAATGGGACTCATTTTGGGGTTTTTTGATCCCTGCCTTCTTTTGACTATTTTCTCTTCTAGCTTCAGAGTTAGCCAGGGTCAATCTTGGAACCGAAATTGCCTTCTTTTTTATATTGAAGATAATTTTATCCTCACTAATTGTAACAGGCAATACATAATTAATAAACGACATTCCAGGAAACAAACTTGCAGAGGCATCATAATGTTGAATTGCAGAAAATTTGACAATACTCCCCCCAAGTTTTAAAGAAACATTATCAACATAATGGGTGAGATTGACGGAGCCACCAATGGTCTCAAAAATCAAAATATTCTGTAAAGGCTTGCATAAACCTTTGAATAATGAGGGGCGAGCCAAATTATTGGAGCTGCCAGTGTCGATGAAAGCATCCACAACAATCCATTCGCCTTTAACGAGAATTTCAACAGGAATATATATAAGATTGTTAGTTTTAACAATCTTTTTAAGGAAGGAACTTTCTTCGATATTAACAGATGTGGAAATAGGCAGAGATGAGGATGAGGGGGAAATTGTCTTTGGATAGGGGCAGAAAGAATACAATGTGGGTTGTGGAGGCAGAGAATTTAAAACGGATACTGAATTCTTAGTACCTTGTTCTGTAGAAACATAGTTTAGAGCAGAGACAATATCATCTGAAAAATCTTCAGATGTCTCATCTGTTTAGTCATCTAAGCTGTATTCATCACTGAAATGCAAGTTAGGTTTATGTTCTGATTCCGAACAATCATAGCAAATATTCATTTTCTGACAAGTATCTGGAACTGACTCAGTATCGGACAGGGAAGCATCAGTTAGGATATATACCTCTGATACTTCATCTTGAGAATCAATAGACTAGTTATCTACAAATTCATCAATTTCTATACATGCTTTCAATTTGTTTGAAGAACTTTTTGGACATTTTCGGGCAAAGTGACCTTCTTGATTGCATATAAAACATGCATTGTCTCTTTTTGGTTGCCTTCGTTTTTTCAAATATTTAAACTTTCTAAATGGTCTTCGGGGGTTGGCTACTCTCTTGGGCCTGAACTTACCATACCGTTTGGACTTTCTCTTTTTAAATGGTGTCCATGGTAATATAGAATGACAAACATCAAGACCAGGAGAAAAGTCTTGAGCTTTCTTCTGCCAACAAAGATATTTAACCTTTTCCTGACACCTGAATAAGAGATCTATCCAATAAGTTTGATCAATCTTTTTGCCTTGGATTTCCAGATCTTTCATTATCATATCACCTAAATTTCCGAGCAATTTTGACAAGAAGGAAATCTTTTAAGTAGAATCATTGGTAAGATTAGCTTTATAAATCTTTTCCATATAATCATTACCAAATTGTTCTAAAAACTTCAAATCTTTTAATTCCATTCTTGTTAGATTGGTTATAAGTTGTTTTCTTTCATCAGCTGGTTCAGGAACAAACTGAGTTTTGAGTAGCAATTCTAATGTAGCTAATCCTGCAGCGGCTACATTCATTCTTTCTTCTTCTGATGGTCCCATCCACTAGCCATGGACAATTCCGACCATTCTTTTCTCTCCTAAGGCAAAAATAGAAATATTGTCTAATCTGGAGACAAATTGCATTTGATAAAGGGCACCAATCCAAATTCTAATAGATTGTGCTGGATTTGTAGATTTGTCTAAGTCGAGAACATATCGAGTGGAATTGGCTACAAACAGATATTCTTCAACCCGTGGGTATTTATGGACTTCACGAAGTATATTGGCTTTTAGGAGAGATGGCAAAATGAAGGAGGGAAACTTAGAGGCAGCATTTTCTAAAGTGGCTATTTCACTTTTTGGGTTTTGAAAATTGATTGACTTTACTGGCTCTATTCTATGTTCAGCTTGAGCGCTGGACTCAACTTCACTTCCTTCTTGTTTTTCGTCTATATCCCAATAGTTAGGCGTATCCGTAGATATAGAGAATTTGGGTGCCTTGGATTCTCTTCTTTTCTTTTCTTTCTTCTTTCTTTCTTTGTCTTCTCTTCTATGTTTTTCTTCTTGTTGTTCATCATGGAGAAGCTTAAGATTAGCCAAAATTAACTCACTCTGGCACCCTAGATCATCCAAAACTTCTTCTGGATGTGCACACCATGTTGTAAGGTAATTACTGATTTGGTAAGTCTGATCTAAATCAGTGGTGTTTTGTGCATTATGCTCTATGAGAGGAGCACAATCAGCTCGTGTTATTGGTTGTTTGGATGTAGAAGATGTAGTACAAAACTTTGTCTTAGGAGGCCATTTCCCACCTTTTACAAAATGACGGTTTGCATATTGCCATTCTTCAATAGGAGGATATTGGGTATGTGAAATATGATGCATTTTATTTACAGCTAAAAAAGGTTTTGATTCGAGTATATACAATTCAGTTGGGGACAACTAAGGTTCAGAAATACTAACTTCTTCGAGTGGAGGTAACTCAATGCTTCGTGAAGATGATGCTTCAATTGGAGGTACAGGAAATACATATCTACGAGGCCTGGCAATAGGTCGAGGAATCTTTGGTTTTGTAGGAATAAGCTTTACTTGACCATTATCAATAGAGACTTGTTTAAGCTTAGACTCAAGCTTTCGTTCATCTGTAAATGACTTGTATTGAAAATACCAATTGCTTGGCAATTCAGTCAGATCATATAAGACACCTTCAACTTGGGTATTGGATAGACCAACAGTGACACAATCCTTTAAAACAGGTTGTTTAAGTTTAGGATGCGCCATGTTGGTTAGTTGAAAAGAGGCTTGAACTAAAGTAGAAAGATACTCACTATCTTCGATCATGTTAAGACCTTGAACTCCTACTAAGAGTTTCCAACAATATTTGAGATGGACATCATTCAAATTGATAGAATAATCAGGAAATATTATGCCATATTGACATCCAGTGGAAAGATTACCCATAATGGTTCCTATTCGTGCATTTTCATAGGTTTGATGACGGGTATCAAAGAGTTCAACAATGCAGGGGGTATTTAAGCCGTGTTGGAACAGAGGAGCAAGACCAATTCTTATACCACATTTGAATTTTTCCATCTATAAAATGAATACCTAAAAAATCAATACTGTCTTGGAACAGAAGCATTTTCTTCTCGGACAAAACAATACCATGTTGTTTTGCTTCTTCAAGGAATATCTTTAAATGTTTCAGATGTGATTCAAGATCTTGATTGTGAACCAAAATATCATCAATATATATAACAATAAAATCATATTTACCAAAGATACGATCCATTCATCTTTGAAAGAATGTTGGGGCATTCTTCAGACCAAACAAAACTACTCTCCATTGGTAAAAACCTGCGAGACATGTGAAAGTTGTTTTGTGCCGATCTTCTTCTTTGATTTGGATCTGGTAGTAACCATATTTCATATCGAACTTGCTGAAGATCTTGCTGTTCTGGATTTTCTGCATTATTGTTTCCTGGCGTGGCAGAGGATAATTAAAGCTCTTTGTGATTGCATTCAAAGGCTTATAATTGATTACCATTCTATCTTTTCCTCTGACTATTTCAGAGTGGTTTCTTACCAGGAAAGCAGAACAGGAATAATGTGAAGAACTTGGTTCAATCAACTGCAATTTTAATAATTCTTCAATTTGATTTCTTATTTCTTTTTCATCATTTGGTGTGCAGGGTATTAATTTGCCTTTAACCCCGTTATCATGGAGAGTGATTATGTCTTGCTGGCACTGAATGACGCGTGTCCGGCGGATGAGAGAGAAAACTACTCTCATCGCAGGGTAACGATCGAGCAAGTCACCCGTGCGATAAAAGCGATGACCGTAGGATCTGGAGACCCCATATCTAACGACAGAGATTGCACCCGATGGGAGACCGGATTTGGCGGAAGAATAGGCTGAGGCATATGACGTTTGGGGTCTGACATGACTGCTGAGCTGGCGGATGAATTATTTCACAGAATAACCAAAATAATGACCATTCGAGGAAAAGCTGGCACCCAGTTCATAAGGAGACAAGTGGCCACCTCTTTGTGAAATGTTACACAGTGGCGATGATACAGAAGTAGGGAATTCCAGCGGGCAGAGGCAAGCAATCCGAAGAGACGGAAGAGGAAGCGAACAATCAAGGGACAGATTGGCTTTAAGCCATGAATAGACAGAGAATAGAGTGAGACAGAGGAGACAACGGAGAGAGTGAAGCAAGAAGCAAAGAACAGAGCAGTCGAGCTGACCTGCAGAACTAAGGCAACATCAAGCAGACAGAACTGAGAAGGCTTGAGAGGTTCAAGCAATCCCTGTGAGGAGATCTGTCGGGAACTGAGTACCAAATTGGACTCATCCCATTAAGACCAGGAGGTCGAGACTTGGTAAGGGGGAGTCTGTGTACTCTAGTGGCTTGGGGAATCCAAGTACCACCCTACTAAGAATCATCTGTTACAGGAGACTCAAATTGAGCTCCTCATTGTAAAAAATCTGCTTAAAAACACAATAGAAAAGGCCACCACTGAACGCTGGACCAGGATACATAGCCCAGGAGGATTGGGTGAACTCCTTATTAAATTTTTGTGTTTTTGCATTTGCTTGTTGTGTTTCTCTTACTATTTTCCAATTGCTTGTGTATTTCACAATCTTATCGATCCATTGCTTAAAATAACATAGGCATATCCCAACACATGAGTCTATAATACCTACATTAATTAACTGAGATCATACATAAGTGATTTTCAGATCAGTTACCTCATCAAATTTTAGGAAGTATTCTTCTATGCTTTCTTCTTCACTCATTTTTAAGCTTTCAAACCTCATTCTGAAGGTTTGAAGTTTGGTCTGCTTGACTTTATCATCTTCTTCATGAGTCTAATTGAGCTTCACACACACTTTCTTGGCAAACTTACAATGCATAACCTTTATGATTTTGGATTGACTAATGACCTAAAATGAGGGTTTAACATATTTTTATACTTAAAAGAACCTCTCACTCCAAAGCTTAACAATTATATGATCTAGCTTATGTTGACAATTGCGGAATTAAGTACTTGAAACAGGTGTATGTCTTAGTTTATTTTAATTGTTTAAGTGCTTTAAGTTGATTTGTTTCTACTGATATTAAACACACATGACAACCATATAATGTAGCAAATAAGCATCAACACATAACAACAAATTTAATCTAGGAGTTCACCCAAATATCGTGGGCTACGTCTCCCTACATCCCTGATCTAAGCCTTCCTCCACAGTTGGCACTGGGCTGCCTGAAACTTCCCTCTAGCATCTCGGCCTTTAGAACTCTTCAGATGCTTTTGTAAACCATTTCAATGGATTTAGAAGGCTCATTATAATCATGAATGTTGTTGGTTCGTTGAGAACAGATATTGGTAGCTCCTCCAACTGCCTCCAACCCTTGGTGCCATTGAGCTCCAAAATCTCCTTGGATGAAAATCTCCTTGAAGATGGCTTCTTCAGCTTCTCTGGACTGTTCCATTGGCTTCAAAAATCCTCAATTAGCTTAGCCAGCCTCTTTTTTCACTCTCTTAGGTCGAAAACTGCTCCTGGAGTGCATTTATTCATTATCTCCTAGAGATCCTCCACTAAATCTGGTTAAATTTGGTGAACTCCAGTTAAATGTGGTTAAATTTGGCCATATCCACCTTTTTTAGCACTCCGCCGAGCTTAAATGTCGGAACTGACCATAACTGTCGGCATTTAGCGCACATGTGATAGGTATTACAACTGGTGGTTAGGGGATAACGTTGTTAAGGCTGGAGGTTTTGATGGCCACGGTTAACTCCATGGTAATGTGACCAGTCTTTCAGGACCGTTGGCAGTCCTGACCCCCAAATCTCCACCCATTAAACTTTAAATTAAACCTTTAGCCCTTAGCTGTTAAGAACCAATGTAGAACGGAGTTGCTAGCGTGCTTGTTTAGCCAACCGGAGGTCACGGGTTCGATTTTGTTAGACCCAACGAAATTTTACAATACCATTCCAGGGCCATGTGGTGGCTTCTGGGCTTGCCACGTGTCAGCTCCTGATTGGTCGGCCAAAAGGAACATTCTAGGGAATATTCCTTGGAATATTCATTTTTTAATATTTTCCAAAAATCATTTTATTCTTGGAAATCGCAGTTTACTAAACATTTTCAAATTGCAATAACTTCCTCATATGGTGTCAGTTTTTTGAACCGTTCATGTCGCCAGAATCAGGAAGAGGAGATCTATCTGGTCGTTCAGGTTTGTTACTATTTTGAACACTTTGAAATTTGAGCTATCATTAAAGTCTTGGATCAATATATGATCACTCCTCCCCATTGGGAATCTTCTAGACCCCAAAACGCTGATATACTGATCTGAACAGTAGATGAGAATTCAATACCCTCTTCTTTCAGCCTCCATACACTTTCCTGCATGGTGGGTGCCTTTGAACCAAATCTCAAAGATAGTCGACACTTCCCTTCCTGGATACGCTTGTTCTCCTGTTAAGATTTTTCTTCCTTGAACTCATTCAGAATGTATAGAAGGTAGCAGAACATTACTTCCAAGCCAATTCCATGGCGACCTTTGCTGCTGCAAAACTCCTTCAGCAGACGATGTCAAAATACAAGAAAACAACTTAACGACATAAATTCTTGCTCCATCAAAATAAACAAATTTCACATCATGTGAATCATCATCATGTCTTTACATATTGTGTACAAATGATTGACTAAATTCGAAGCCGACAAAAACATGCCCTTTCAACAATTGACCCTTCAAGTCAAGCATGTACAAAAAGAATTTTAATGATTCTTTTACAAAGATAAAACACTTCATCAATATCCTTTTACAATCTTGGAGACCAAATCAACTTTTCCAAGTCGACATGACATTACATGCATGTTTAAACAAAACAATATGATGGTCGATTGCTTTCCATCAAGTCAATTACATACATGTTCAAATACAAGGAAATCATTAACATCCTTGTGTTCATACATTCCATCCTCATGCATGTATTTGATTTTTCAACTTTCTCTTAAGTACAATCATGAGTACGAGATCCTCGATCACATGTACACGTAATTTCAAAGCTGAAATGAAGATAAATTTGTTGCAATAAAGTGAGTCTACATACTCAACTTTTCCATCCTGCAACTTGCATTCCATTAGCAAAGAAATGCAAGTAGATGTGACACATTTCTTTTCACATCAAAATACATGTAACTTTAATTGGATAAGAATTATAACCATTTCTTACCAATCCACACCAAAGGTGCTTCCTTTAACTGCACATCGATATCAACATGTGGATCATCTTGGAACACATCAATTATGGAAACTTCCTTTCCATTCTTGCCATACTCTTTCTCCACATCAAATTTCGTGGAAGCTGTAGAGCCTCTAACCTACACCTCATCATTCACTATTATCTACTGTTTTTCATCACCTATCTCTCTCTTTCACCTCATTTTCCCTGTTAAACCACCCAGATCATTACACTAGATGTCATTAAGCATGATCAAGTGAACTTTGCTAATGTGTGACTGTTTTGTTTAGATTTTGACATATTTACAGGCATTCCGCAGCTATCTGATGATTCCGCAGCCACCTGGAGATTCCGCAGCCTTTTTGTTGTTCTCAAGGTTCCACGTGTCATTTTGCCAAACGAGCCACATGGGTACTTAGGTATCAAGGTGCTCGAGGTTCCTGTGCCATTTGTTCAATCATCCATGTCATCCATACCTCCGGTCAAACAGGGACAAGATCCGGTCAACAAAGGCAGCTAACGGTGATGCGTGAGCTGTTTGGTCACGTCAGCTCAGACGATGGCTTGCCCGTGTTTTGCAGGACGTGGGGAACATAATCTAATTTTGGATTTAATCCCCATGACGACCAGGACCTCCAGCTCACCCATGCAGGCTCATGACGTGTTTATTTAGTTTTAATTGCACATGACAGTTTGTTATTTTCCGTTTTTAGCAGCACACATAGGCCATCCTTCAGATGCCTATAAATATTTGCGTCTGCGTACGCTTAAGGGACTTTTTTTTGCTGTATGTTGTGAACTTGTTGTAATTTTTGAGCATTTCCAAAACTCTGTTTTCATGGTGCTGTTCTGGCACTCTTAACTGTGAATTTCTGCATATGGAGAAATAGAACCAGTGCTATTTTGGAGCTTTCAACACTTTGAGTCTTCTTGGGTTATGTGAATGGAGGGCCCCTGTTCATACTAGCCTTGTATAGTATTTTCATGTTCAGCATTTTCTTTTCTTGATCTATAAATAGCATGATTTACTTCATTTTAATTCATTTTGGATCCTTTCTTTAAGCTGATCAGCATTGCTCTTTTGCAGGTTTTTGACCCGGGATTATTAATGTGTTTTTGTGTTTGCTTTGCATCTAGTGGTAGTTTCAGTTGACAGATTTAAAGCTGATGCTCCTTACTTTATTTCATAGCTAGTTTTTAGTTTTAATTTTCAAAACTGTCTGCTAATATATGAATGGTTTCTTACTATAAATTGTTTATCTCTTAGAGATCATAATATTAATCACTTGCAGCTGGCTTTGGGTGCTTTCTAGACTAATCTTTAGCTACTCTCTAATCGTGCTTTACACAGTACTATGTGATATAGGCAGAGAGTTAGAAAGAGCAAAATATTATCATTAGTCTTTAAAGTAGATTTTTCTCATTTTTATCAGTTATTAGACTCACTTTTAGCTACTTCTTAATCGTGTCTTACACAGTACTATGTGTTAGAGGCAGAGAGTTAGGAAGAGATAACCATTATCATTGGTCTTTTAAGTGATTTTCTTATTTTTGCAGCAGCATGAATGGTGTCTAATACCATTAGAAAGTGGTTCTTTGTTTTCAGTTTATTTTTAATTCATTTCCTTCAAAGCCTTCCTTTTCAGCAAATAGTTAGAAATCACTAATCACACACCCTCACTCACTTAGAATTCACTCCACACACACCATCACTCATTTGTTTATCAATACATCACTCCATCTTAGGAAGATAAAATAATCACGAACAACACCCCCAAACGACAAAAAGCTTTAAGAGGTTGCTTAAGTACATATAGTACACCTTCACTTCATCAGCTTACGAGCCCCGGGTTGACAATTAATGATATCAATTTAGGAATACTAAATTGACCAAACAGAAGCATTGTTGGATTCAAAGTCCAACTCCTTTCAACAATATGTCCTTGCTTATGGCAATAAGTACAACACATGTTCATCTTCTTGATAACATAATTTGCCTTGTCCAATGGACCTTTGGCTCCTTGCCTTCTTTCCCTCAAAATTTTCCTATATGTGGCCATTCTCTTCCAACATCTAGAAACACTATGGTTAACCAAACCACAAAAGGAACACGCAAGTCTTTTCCAATGCTTATGTGAAAATTTACCATGCTTAACATAATCAAAAGAAGTGTGATGGAAATCAGATTTGTACCTTTCTCTTTCACCTCTATTACCTTCATGAGGAGGTGAATCAAATGAAGAAGTAGCTCCCTTTGGAACACCATCAATCCCTTCAATGGTTTTAGAGCTTTCACCACTTTCTGGTTCAAGTGCATGCTTATATACACATTCTTCCTGCAAATGATGTTTCAAACAATTGCATCCCCCAAGAATACAATCTTTACAAACTTGAGGTAGGGAACCTAAAATGAAACTCCTTCTAGGAACTATTTCAATTGCCTTCATGGCTGCTTTGGAACTTTCTCCATAAGATTGTCCATAGCCAAGACCCAAATACTTAGGCCTTTCCTCAACCATTATTGGCTCAATAATGCCCTATGCATGTTTGCCCAATCCTTTTCCTTCATATGCCATTTTGGACATTAACTTGGACCCTATGCCTATTGTATGTTTTTCAAAAGAACCAACATAAACATTCTTAGAGGAAATTGAAGACAAACTAGAATTGTTTACCTCATCTTCAAGCTGATACTTCTTCAAGAAGTTGTGTCTCCAACTCATGCATCCTTTCCATATCCATATTTGTAATATGAAATTGTCTCTCCATTTCCTGCAATTTTCCAAAAAGCAACTGCTTCTCTTCCTTCATGGAATTCAACTGCTCTCGAAGTTCAATGTTCATTTCTCTCACCATAACCATCATGATGAACAAATCTCGCTTCGAGTCTCCATCAAAGAATCTTGTGAAAGAGGAGGATTTGGAAAACTCACTTGTAGAAGTTTTCATCATCAAAATGAACAAAATCACTTCAACAAAATTCTCAAAGCTTTCAAAGAACTAATGAAAAATTTCTGAACTAAATGGCAGTAGAATCAAATTCTTACTTAAGCAGCCTTTTGCAAACAAACCCTCTTATGTTTCAAGGATTGCCTTGAGGTCCTTTGGGTGAGGAGAATGCCTTCAACCCTTCTTCCTTCTTGTCCTCTCCTGGACTTAGCTTATGAGTAGCTTTCCCTTCACCTTTGCAAACTCAAACAATAGTCAGTTTACAAACAATCAAACAGTAGAATTTGACTATTTGAACACCTTTCAAACAAGCAATCTTTTTCTCTATCAATCAAGCATCCTGCTCTAATACCACCTGATCTGAAATGAGGGTTTAACATCTTGTTATACTTACAAGAGCCTCTCACTCCAAAACTTAACAACTATATGATCTAGCTTATGTTGACAATTGCGGAGTTAAGTACTTGAAACAGGTGTATGTCTTAGTTTGTTTTAACTATTTAAGTGCTTTGAGTTGATTTGTTTCTATTAATATTAAACACACATAACAACGATATAATGCAGCAAATAAACATCAACACATAACAACAAAGTTAATCTAGGAGTTCACCAGAATATCATGGGCTATGTCTCCTTTAGCCTATGTCAATTTGACTTGGCTCTTTGGGATTATGGCTTCAATTCTTTTACAAGTTCCACAATCAACTCCAATGGTTATTGACTAAGCCAATGGGCTTAGAAAACCATCTATATCCCTGTCATGGTTGTGATCATTCTACAAATAGATCTAAGATCCCTTAGACTTGATTCCTTCAATCGGTGCACTGAGCTTCCTTAAGCTTCTTGATGGCACTAACTCCTTCACAATTCTTCAACTATCTCTAAAACCTCTTCTACACTCTCCAACACATATCAGACATCAATAATAGACTATTCATTTGCTCAAAATGAACACTGCATCCACGATCTAAGCCTTCCTCCACGGTTGGCACTAGGCTGCCTGAAACTTCCCTGTAGCATCTTAGCCTTTAGAAGTCTTCAAGTGCTTCTGTAAACCCTTGCAATGGATTCAGAAGTCTTATTACAGTCAAGAATGATTGTTGGTTTGTTGAGAACGGATACTGGTAGCTCCTGCAACTGCTTCCAACCCCTGGTGGCCCTCATCTCCAAAATCTCCCTGGATGAAAATCTCCTTGAAGATGGCTTCTTCAGCTTCTCTGTACTATTCCAATGGCTTCAAAGGGCCTCAATTAGCCTAGCCAGCCTCTTGTTTCACTCTCTTAGGTCGAAAACTACTCCTGGAGTGCATTTATTCATTATCTCCTAGAGATCCTCCACTAAATCTGGTGAACTCCAGTTAACTATGGTTAAATTTGGCCATATCCTCCTATTTTAGCGCTCCACCAAGCTTAACCGCTAGAACTGACCGTAATTGTCAACGTTTGGCGTGCATGTGATAGGTATTACAACTGGCGGTTAGGGGATAACATTGCTAAGGCTGGCGGTTTTGATGGCCACGATTAACTCCACGGTAATGTGACCAGTATTTCGGGACCGCTGGTGGTCCTGACCCCCAAACCTCCACCCGTAAAAATTTAAATTAAACATTTAACGCTTAGTTTTTAAGAACCAATGTAGAGCGGAGTTGGTAGCACGCTTGTTTAGCCAGCCGGAGTTCACGGCTTCGATTCCGTTGGACCCAACAAAATTTTACAATACCATTCCAGGGCCACATGGCGGCCTCCAAGCTTGCCACATGTCAGCTCTTGATTGGTCGGCCAAAAGGAAAAGGAATATTCCTTCAAATATTTTAAGGAATATTCCTTGGAATATTCATTTTTTAATATTTTCCAAAAATCATTTTATTCTTGGAAATTGCAGTTTACTGAACTTTTTCAAATTGCAATGTTAGAAAATTATATATTATGGAGCAATGGAACACATAAAATATTGCAGAAATATAAACACAGAAAATGCACAAAACAAGAGAGACACAGATATACGTGGTTCACCCAGTTTGGGCTACGTCCACCTCGAACAGCCAGTCCTTCCTTTCTATTTATCCAGCAAAATGAAGAGACACAACCTACAGCAAAGCCGCTGTAATATCCTCTGTTTTCTCTCACAGTCTCACCTCTCTGTTTCTCGCTCACACAGAATACACATCTATATCGCCGCCTCAAATACAATACCCTAATACAAAGAGAGGGGTTGCCTTCTAGGGTAAAAAACCCTAAACTAAACATAAGTTCTACCGTCAGGTCATCCGCCTAATGAATGGCCCAGATTGACTAGAAATTACTATACTTTTACAAGGCAATTTTACATCTGTTTTTAGCTTCGGGGCGCTGCCCTCGAAACCCCCGCCGGGGGACTGCTAGCCCCCGGACCCCCCAGCCAGGGGGGATTGGCCCCCCCGAACCCCCGCGGGGGGGACAAGTCCCCCCCGCACCCCCCCGCGTGGAGGGGTGAACAAACTTCCTGGGGTATACATCCGGCTGAAACAAAGACCTTTGAACAATCATGCTCCACACCCAACAATCTCCCACTTGGAGATTGATTGTAGCAACTCCACCGCTGCTTCATTTGTTGGACAATGACTCCTCTTTGGACCTGGCTGTTTCTCATCTTCATCGTCATCCTTGAAGACCAATTGAAACTGAGCATAATCTTAGTTTCTCCCTGGTTACAACTTTTGTTAGCATATCTGCAAGATTCTTGCTAGTGTGTACCTTTCCCAGCTTCAACTCTCCATCTTCCAACACTGATCATATGAAATGGTACTTGAGTTGTATGTGTTTAGTCCTGGAATGAAATGTTGATTTCTTTGCAAGATGAATGGCACTTTGGCTATCACTGTATAATGTGCCCATATCATGATCCTTACCCAATTCACCCATAAACCTTTGTAACCAAATCATTTCTTTACTAGCCTCTATAGCATCAACATACTCTGCTTCTGTTGTTGAAAGTGCAACAACACTTTGGATTTTTGAAACCCAACTGACAGTTGTTCCACTTACAGTAAATACATATCTTGTAGTGCTCCTCCTATTATCTCTATCACCTGCGATATCTGCATCAATGTATCCCTGTAGAGAAATGTTTGAACCACCAAAGCATAATGCTTGATTTGTGGTACCTTTCAAATATCTGAGAATCCATTTCACTGCCATCCAATGTTCCTTTCCTGGATTGTTCATGTACCTGCTTACAACTCCCACTGCATGTGCAATATCAGGCCTTGTGTAGACCATTGCATACATTAAGCTTCCAACTGCTGATGCATATGGAACTTTAGACATATAATCATTGTCTTCTTGGGTCTTTGGGCATATTTCCTTACTAAGTTTGAAATGGCTAGCAAAAGGTGTACTAACTGGTTTTGCATTGTGCATATTAAATCTTTTCAACACTTTTTGTATGTACTCATTCTGAGACAATGTTAATTTACGATTTTTCGTGTCTCTAGTTATTCTCATACCAAGGATTTGTTTTGCAACTCCCAAATCCTTCATTGCAAATGAATTTGCCAATTTTCTTTTGAGCACATTTATTTCCTACATGTTAGAACCTATAAGAAGCATGTCATCTACATACAATAACAATATAATATAGCTGCCATCATTTTGCTTTTTCAGATAAACACAATGATCAGAGTGACATCTAGTATAACCTTGTTCAGACATAAACTTGTCAAATTTTAGATGCCACTACCTTGGAGCCTGTTTTAAGCCATACAAGCTTTTCTTCAACCTGCATACTAGTTTCTCCTTCCCTTTTACCTCATATCCTTGTGGCTGCTGCATATATATCTCATCCTCCAAATCCCCATGGAGAAAAGCCGTCTTTACATCTAACTGCTGAAGATGCAAATCTTCAACTGCTACTAGACTTAAAATAGTTCTTATTGAAGTCCTTTTAACAACAGAAGAAATATCTCATCAAAATCAATACCTTTCTTCTGCGCAAACCCCTTCACCACAAGTCTAGCTTTGTACCTCTGTTTTCCTCCATCTTCTTCCTTAAGTCCCAAGTTTGGTTATGCATTAAGGAGTCCATCTCTTCTTCCATGGCTACCTCCCACTTCTTCCTGCTTTCAACTTGCATTGCTTCTTCATAACGTTCGGGTTCACCAGAATCAGTCAAAAATAAATAATATAATGAAGGAGAGTATCATTCAGGGGGTATACTTATCCTGGTAGATCTTCTAACACCACTTTCAGGTGTTTGGGGTGCCTGTTGCTGTTGTGGTGGTTGTTGATTATTATTATTTCAGGCACCTTTACCTTTTCAGTGATCTCATCAAGAACTGCGTATTCCTTGTTTTCTTTTTCCTGCAACTGATTCTTATAAAAGACCTTTTCATTGAATATTACATCTCTGCTCCTAATGATTTTGTGATTTTCATAATCATATAAGTGATAACCAAAATCATTAACACCATATCCAATAAAGGTACATTTGTTTGATTT
>APFE031638137.1:0-19263 GCA_000404065.3 Pinus taeda
AAATCATCCATATATACCTCTACACAATCATGGATTAGATCAGAAACAATTCCTAGTACTACTCTTTGGAATGTTGTGGGTGCATTACATAATCCAAAAGGAAGCACTCGATAAGAAAAAGTTCCCCATGGATAGGTAAATGTGGTCTTATCTTGATCTTCAGGTGCTACCTGAATTTGATTATACCCACTAAAACCATCCAAAAATGAAAAGTACTTTTTTCCTGCTAATGTATCTAATACTTGATCGATAAAGGGCAAAGGAAAGTGATCCTTCAAATTTGCTTTATTCAGTTCCCTGTAATCAATGCTTTTTTGGTACTATAACTAAAGGAGAAACCCTTCGGCTATCTGAAATTGGGTAAATGAAGTTTACATTGAGTAGTTTTTGGAGCTCTTCTTTCACTATCTCCCTAAGATTTGGATTCATCCTTCTCTGAGGTTGTCTAATTGGTCTACTGTTTTCCTCGATATAGATATGATGGATTCAAGTCTTAGAAACAATACCTTTCATATCAGTATACTCCCATGCAAATGCAGTAGAATGTTTTTGCAAGATTTTGGTTAGTTCTTCCTATTGTGACTTTTCCAAATTTTTGTTGATATTCTGTGTTTTGCCTGGGAAAATCTCAATGGTAAAACTACCAAACTCTTACATAGAGTAAAGAGACATTTGTCTTGATGATAAATATTCAATATCAGAATCTGACTGAAATTGTGTGTGGTGATATTCTGAAGATGTTTCAAAATTTTCTAATGTGTTCAGAATTTGACTATATTCACTAGTTTCAGAAATAGTAAAGACAGGTTGTATAATGTCTTCATCATTGACCCATTCATTGTATCCTACTTCTGTAATTTCTTTTGCTGGAGGATACAAATTGAATTTCTTTGTCGAACTACCATTAGAAATGTACATATCCCCAGATTTACAACTAATGAAAGCATCGTCGTGGCTAGCCAAGGTCTTCCAAAGATGAGTGGGTGACCTCCTAAATTACTCTTGGGAGTCAAAATCATGAAATGTATTGGATATTCCCAAGAATCCAAGGAGACTAAAATATCTTCTAATACGCCATGGTTTGATTATTGATTTATCTACAAGTTGCAGTAAAGTGGGTGTAAAAAGAAGATTAGGAAGTTTAAGCTATTCGATAGCCTGTCTACTCATAATGTTTATAGCAGCCCCTAAGTCAATCAAATTATTTGGAATTTCTATCCCATTTATATGTGTCTTGACAATTGGACTACCTGGGTCCACATATTTCTGCATGGTAATTTTTCCCATCATGATATCTGCAATTTTTCCTACCAGGTGGATTCTTTTTGTATCTCTTGGTTTCCTTCTTGGTCTTTTGAGACTCAATTCCTTTATTGTTTTTTCTACAATAGGAATCTCTCTAATGGCTTGTAGCAAGCGAATCTTGATACAAACATTCTTTAATTCATCTAGAAAATCATAGTCAGGCAACAAGATTTGTTTTTCCACCCCTTTTTCAATTTGTAATCTTTTAGGGAAAGGAGGTGTGGATGAAGATGCAGGTTGCTCAAATATAGGAGTTGTGGGGGTTGACTCTTTTTCTTTTCCTTTTTGAATGATTGGGTTTTGAAGAGATGCTTCCTCAGAACCTTTATTAACTTTAAGAGAATCCTCGTGAGAGGTATCTTGCTGTTGAACATCTATAGAAGGTTTTTATAAAACTCTACCATATGTGAGTTGAACATCATTAAGAGGAACAATCATATAGGTAGGAAATTGTTGTCGTTCTACCATGTCAGCATTTTGAGGGTTTTTGTTGTTGGGATTTGGCAATGGATGAGCTGGTAGTTGGTTTGTCTTTTGTTGAAATGGAAGCAAGAGTTAAGGATTTGGATTTTGTTGAGAAGGTTGTGGAAATGGCAATGAAAGTTGTGTGTTTTGATTTGGAAGTTTTGGATTTTGTTGATTTTGAAAAGATGGAGGATATTGATAAAATTGAGCAAATCTCCCATAAGGATTTTGCATCCCTTGTGCCCATGATTGGTATGAATTTTGAGGTTGGGGCCAAGGTTGTTGCCAAGAATTCCAATTTGGTGGGAGCTAAAAGTTCATAGGGTTGTTAAATCCTTGATTTTGTTGCCCCTACCAAGGTCTTCTTGAAACAAAACAAAGGGACTCTACTGAATTTGGATATTCTTGAAAGACAACTTTGAGCCCAGGAATTGAAGGACAATCCTTGGTCTCATGACTTTCTGAGCAAATCATACATGTTTCTACAACTTTTGCATCCAAGGGGCATTCCCTTAGAGCAAGTTTCTTTCTACATTTTGGACAAAAGATGGCCAAGGCATTATCTTCTGCTTTCTGCTTGTTTTGTATTTTAAGGGTGTCTAGTTGTTCACTAAGGCTCCCTAGAATATTAGTTTTGAACTCATCAAGCATATTGCCAATCTCTGACCTACTTACCGATCCAATTGCAGATTTGTTTGCTCTAATAAGAGAAGGATCTCTAGGCCCTTTTCCCGTTTTAAATTTTCCCCTTGAGAGATGGACACATAGTTCTACTATGTCACGAAGTGGAAGTTGAGAAATGTCTCCCTTCCCCATCATGTTTGAAATATCTATCTATTCATCTCTAATGGCTTTCAATAGAAGGGCTTTCACAATTTCCTTGTCTAAATTACTCATTTTCTCTCTCTTTAAGTTGTATTGAAACCTTTCAAGTAATTCCTCCAAGTTTTCATCTTCTTTTCGCATCATTTTGAATACCTCATCATTATGATTGGTGGGCATACAATAGTCAAGATATCTATCCAAAAATGTTTGTTTCATATCATTCCAAGTCCTAATAGATTGAGTGGCTAATCCCATGAACCATTTCAAAGCAACTCTTTTCAATGTTGAAGGAAACAGTTTGAGTTTTTGAGAGTCCTCCATATAGTCATAGGTTTGGCACAAGACTTCAAACTCAAATAGAAATGTTTCAGGATCCTCACTTCGCAACCCATAAAATTTTGGGAGGACAGATGGTGAAATTTTTTTCTTTGTTGTTTGAGTTTCCTCATCGGCTATAGGGAATACAAATGAGTTATCTCCTTCCCTATTTCCTCCATTATATCCTCTTCATCCTCCATTTCTTCCTCCATTATTTCCTCTTCCTCTACCTCTACCCCCTCCTCCAAATCCATCTACTACTTCCTTCGTCCTGATAGTTTCCTTAGAGTCTTCTGGTTCTTCTATTAATGGTGGATGAGAGAGAGTTTCTCCCTTTCCCTCTTCTTCAGGTGATTCTACTTCTTTGATTACAATATGTTCCCCTGTAGAAGTGAAGAAAGGTTCTTCTCCTAGATCCGATTTAGTAGATAGTGTGGGAGAATCCTCTAATTCGGCTGCAGCTCCTTGAATTCTACAAATCCTAAGGCTGGGAGTAGATGGAGGTGAATCTTTTTTATGCCATGAAGTAGCTGGAGTTGTGAAAATCAAACTCTTGGCCCTATCTATAAACCTTCCCCTAGAATCTCTTGCTCTATGCATGTCATTTTTTATTTTTATTTTATTTTTATTTTTCTTTCAAGTCAGGCTAATAATTCTCTTTTTGATCTTCCAGATCACACTAGGTGCAAGAAGATATCAATCCGAGAGTCGTAAACTAATGAAGTGTGGCGCACTATATGTGAAAGGCAACCTCTTTCTTACTTTTTATTGTTTTCAATTTTTATTTTGTTTTGGGGGTTTTATCTTCATTTATCTCCTAATCTAAATGGAAATCCTATTCCTGATTTTTAAGAATACTTTAGAAGACCAGTATGGATATAGATTTTAAGGCAATTATGTTCTATATAATGATTTCCAGAGCTTGACACTTCAGAAGATCTTAAAACATACTAGTAATGAGATTAGTACTTGAACAAGAATGGAAATGTGTTGCTATTCAAATTAAACAAATAATGAACTACTCACCATGAAACCACTATCTCTGCTGCTCATCTAACTACAGAAAAATAAGTTAAGCTACTGCACTCAAACAAATCAAACACTCCAAACTAATAAAAGTAAAATTAAGTCACTTCACTTATAGTCTGATAGCTCGCCAAGTAGCCTTTTCGGGGTTAAGCTATGACTCTGGAGATAACGCCAATAACATGAAGAACCTGATATCTAATTGTAGAAAAATAAAACTAAAATCAAATCACATCACTCATAGTCCAATAGCTCGCCAAGTAGTCTTTTCGGTGTTAATCTATGGCTCTAGAGATAACGTCAATGACATGAAGAATTTGATATCTAAGTGCAGAAAAATAAAACTAAAATCAAATCACATCATTCATAGTCCGATAGCTCGCCAAGTAGTCTTTTCAGGGTTAAGCTATGGCTTTGGAGATAATGTAAATGACATGAAGAATTTGATATCTAAACTAACTAATAAAGCAAGTGAATAAGACTGAAATCAAAGCATAACTGAAATTGAAAGGCTAAGAAAAACAAAGTCAGCATAGAGGCTAATCTCATGTCACTAGTTATTGTAAAAATTGTATGAAAATGCCTAGGCCTAGCCTATCCTGAAACACACACTGATCAGTGTTAGCAAAAAATATACAATACTTGAAAAATCATGTACAGGAATGAAATCTTAACATCATAACTAACTTGTGAAATATACACAGGTGAACAAACTATGAAATATGTGTAATGGGAATAAGGAAACAACACATAAAAACTTTACAAAAATAAAGAAAACAAAACCTCAGCTAGCAGGGGCCCTCTGCATGGCCTTGGTCAATACGCTATCAGTCTGGAATTACGCTCACACAATCATATAAAAAAGAGTCTTGCTATATTGAAAAACAGAGGAAGAATGCTCTCATTACAACAGCAGGACCAGTTCACGACACAGTACAATGACTAATAGTAAAATGACATTAAAAACTAACTAGCTCTATGCGTGTGCAAATGCGTTATTTTTAAGGGAAATTTCATAAATGTTTCCCTATGAAACACTTTCAATAGAGGACACATAAAAAGACAACATCCGTGAGCTTAGCATGATGGTTGCCAAGATCATTCAATCTATCAAAAGGTGGCTGCTAGATTTGCATCATGGAGGTAGTCTACAACTGTCAAAATGAACCCATGGATCTAGGAATGGTCTCGGACCCTTCACGTGCTTGAAAGCAAAGACTTGTTTGTTGTAGAACTCTTCGTTTGACCATCATTTGACCAAGGGCTTCCTCTGCGAATTTGGCTGAACCAAAACCAAGCAGTGCAAAATGGATAGAGATTGGACAAGTGAGGAAGTTGTATCCTCACTTGATCGATTCGTAAAAACCAACTTTTGGTGGTCCAAAAGCTTTTCAGTGGGAAGGCGTGATCCAAAATGGATCCAAAAAACCCTCTAAGTCTTAAAAAATAAAAAACTATCGCAACGGATGAACATTTAAAAATGGTAGATTACAATATCGCAAAGGAAAAGCAAGAAGAAATGGTGAAAATAGAGTCTATCAGAGGCTTAAGTAACTTCACATAGGAGCCATCAGATTTGGCCGATCAACGGTCTAGATCTAATCGGCGTATCACAGTCGAAGGTGGCAAGCGGAGTCCATTAGAAGTGGCCTTATAGGAAATCACGATAGAAATTGGCACGATTGAACGAGAGCTGTTGATCTATGCACACAGATCAACGGTCCAGATCTACTCGCGCCATCGCATCGCCAATATACACACATAAGGACTTACTGGGGCCCAAGGAATATACGATATGCGATTGCGATATGTCGCATCGCAAAATCACATCGCAACACTACAGAGGAGCAGGGCCAATACATATGCGACTTATGATAAATTCAGACTCGACGGGTCTTATGGGTACAAATATATATATTTTGAGTTTCATAAAAAGGAGTTTTTCTATGTAAATTCATGTTTTTGTTAAATAAACGAAAAACAAAGGAAATGCAAATGAAGCGATAAAATGGACCCAAAAGGGTTTATACATGCAGCGATATATATATTTTGAGTTCTGTAACGAGTGGGAATTCATGCAGGCCTCAAGCGGTAAGCGGTATTGGATAGGCTAGTCCAGGAGACGTAGCGTAGGAGTTTTGGGTGAACTCCTTGATTATTTGTTGTGTTATGCATGTATCTATTATGCTTTTCTAACTACTTCCTTGTCTATATTATTCGCAATCTTTTCAATCTGTTGCACTAAGTAATATGGGCTAATCTTGCACATGAGTCTGTAATATCTTAATATTAATCTAAGATATCATTTCAGATCAAGGAGGAGGGGTGACAAGTAGGGAAGTCTATGGTCCAAGCCAGTTTGAGGAGAATAGGATGATGTCCAACATGCTGGACCACATTGTAGAGCACACACCATCATACCAAGACCTGATTAACATCCAAGTCCCCGACTATTAGCCAGTGCTTGTGCCCACCTCATATACCCCTACTAGTGCAAGTTTAAATCCTAACTATGTTTATATGACACCTGCACTCAGTGCTGGGGTTAGTAACACAACTGTACACTTGGGCTACTCAGTCCCTTCATGGCTACAAGGAGAAAATTGGAGTCAATCATATGGTAACATTCAAGCACATCCTAATCAACCAATATTGGGTAGTCTACCATACTTGGGTCAGGTAGGAGACTCAACAATTTTGGCCAATGCGAGAAATGGCAGCCATCAAGCATAGGGGTGGCATGAATTATTTTTTGTAACTACATCACAATGTGAATTTTGTAAGGATGCAATATGTTGGTTTGTTTCATAGTAGAATCTAAACTTCTACACAATTAAGGATTATCCAATTCATCAGTTTGAGGATTACAAATGATAAAAATACCATTCTCTTCTACACAGTTACATCGAGTTTTACTTGATTTGAGAATTTTTGTTATGATCTATAGATAATTGAACTCTATTGGAATCATTTAATCTAAGTTAGATCAACTGAATTCAAGAATCTGAACTCTATTGAATTGGAATTGGAATTACGATCTGAAAATTATTTTTATTTCGATGTGAAGATCCAACTACAACAAGTATGACCAGGATAACCATTTAATTTGGTAATTATTTGATGAAAGGAAACATAATAAAGAAGGAAAATAAGTTAACATAAATCACAAGTAATTATCAATAAAAGAGGAATCAAACCCTAATACCTACATGCATTGATTTCTCAACAAGGCTTACTATAGGAAGCCATCAAGTATCCCGAAGTCAAACCACTGTTGGTAATACTTCAGAACTTGTTTTTTTTTTATGGTTTAAGGAGATTTATTGATTGTCCAATTGAATAATGGGAGTTTGATGAAGATAAGGATGATCTTGGCTTCATCAGGAAGCATGTAGAATATGAATCTGATCTCAATTATAATTCAGAAAGGAGATATGAAGATGGGATAACCCCCAATCAAGAAGACAATAAGGAGACCAAGAGTACAAGTGGGAAGGAAGAAGAAAAAGCTGACACCAATAAGCAAGAATAAGAAGATACTAATAACCAGCGAGAAACTGAGCATGAGGGGATTCAACAAGAGACAAAGAGATATGTAATATCTATCCAATGGAAAAGATTTGTTCCTATTTCAAGAGAGGTTATATATTGCACATATAAAGATAAAAAATTATCACACTGTAATCAGGATCATTATAAACATATTCATTGTTGAATAATAGGTAGAAGCTTCACTGTAGTTCTTTCCACCATGGGGACCCTTAGTATTATTGACCATTTTCATTTTCAAAGGAAGGATCTTCCTAGGAGCATGTGGTTAAGAAGTGCAATGGAAACTAGTTCTGTGTCTGCTTATAGAGGGAGTAAACAAAAGAATTCCTTTATTCCCACTAAAGGAAATTCGAGAGAAAATAATAAAAAGCAAAGATCAATCGAACCTAGTTTCAAACAACATTGCAAAGGGAATAGAACTAAATGAAGTTTGGACTAGGTAGATGCAATTTTTATAAATGGAATCACGTATCTACCTATAAATATGATAAATGTATAAGAATTGATCAGGGAATGAATTCAAAAGTTATATTTTCATAACATTTGTTCACTTCTAAAATGAGAAATTTGACCTGCACACTAAATTACATGAACTTAAAAAGAAAATCTTATATTCTCTAATAAACCAGTTTGGGAATGATATTCCTTTCTTAGAAAGGTGCAAATACGATCAAACCAAATTCACTTTAGATTATCAATCAAATAATATCTCCGAAAAAAACACATGCAAACTGAATGAAATCCCAACAAGTGGTGGGCACTGTCATGAGGCTAGTGAGGAACATTTGTTCACTTCTAAAATGAGAAATTTGTAGTCATGTAATGTTCATAATACCATTGAAACAATGACAAATGCAACAATTTTAAACACCAACCATAAATACCAAACTGATGAACAAGTTTTCAGAGATAATCCTGAGATATATTTATAGCTAGATTCACATACTATGTAACCTAAAGGTGATGGAAAATGGGACAAAAACAAGAGTTACTCAACAAAATCGAAGGGTTGAGAGACATGATATTATTAATATTGATTGTCAATGAAACAATGGTAATGTTGTACCCAAAAACCACAACCTAAAACCCAAAACCCAAAACCCCAAACCCAAAACCCCAAACCCACAAAACTCATTGAAAACCTACAACCCACAGCCCAAAAAACTCAAAACCCACACAAAACCCACATAGTTGAAGCTAAATTTCAGAAAATTACCGAAAACCCACACAGCTGAGGATGTTTAAAAACACAAGCAAAGCAAAGGCACAATCATCCATTTTGGCTAAATGTGTTTAGAAACACAAGTATATAGGTTGGTAGGATAGTGTCCTACCTTCCAGTCATCATTTCATGGACTTTCTCCATGCCAGCAAGCCACAAGAACCCCACATGATCCAAAAACCATAACTTAGACTCCAAATCGTACAACGGCCTACAAGACAACATCAAACATTGTTAGAATTACCGAAAACTAAAAAAAAACAAATGAAATTCAACCAAAAGCTCCAAAATTTACATAAAAACTTGGAAAAACCCTTCGGAGCATGAAAGGACCATATCCAACATCAGGCCGAGCTCAATCTGCCATAGGGACGAACATAGACGAATACCCAACCCAATACACCAATCAGGGAAGAAAATCCAGCCTAATAAACAAGACAAAATGGATGGTAACAATCGAGAAACCTCTAGCACAACCATCAAAACTGCTGCATAATCCACTATCCATAGCACCAAGGGTAGTTATGGCAGTGACCACCATTGGAGTCGCGGTGCATAAGTACCCTACAATGTAAAAGAACAAAAACCAGACCCAAATAGAAATGCATAGTGTCAAACACAAGCTTCAAAGACTAAACTCTAACCTATACCAAACACTACCTAAACCTTGTTGACCTGGTGACCATGTACAGTGGACAGGTGGACGCATGCAACCACCACGTGTCATACGAGAATGAGGCATGACTTCATGGCATTATTGTGGTCCAAGGTGGAGGGGTTTGTGTACTCGTGGCTCTCCCCGATATATTTTTATTGACATTTAAAAATTGTTGACAAACTTTCTTACATTACACCTACACATCTCCCCTATATTGGGTTGTAGAGTCTCGACTCAAACAATTTGATGAAAAGGGCATAACTATTTTTGAAATAAATCTCAACCTTTGATCTGTAACAAGTGCTAAGAATATTCTAGAATATTATATGAAGGTTAAATCCTACAAACCACTTAAAAATTATTGATAACTAGCACAACCATATAATTCAAACAATTTGATGGAAAGGGCATAACTATTTTTGAAATGAATCTCAACCTTTGATCTGTAACCAGCACTAAGAATATTCTAAAATATTATATGAAGGTTAAATCCTACAATCCACTTAACAATTATTGATAACTAGCACAACCATATAATTTAAATCATTGGTAAAATTGTCAAAACACTTATCTCATTAGACATCTCACATTACTAGATTGAAAGAAGCATATAAAATAACTAAATTATAACTTTATTGTAAATTATTATAATTGTTAATTACAAAAAAAATATATGAGTTCATATTATTAGTTATAAATAGGCTTTGTTATAATACCATGGGCTAATACCATGTCTCATCAATACCACATGCCCAAAGACCATCCCTCATTTCACAATCAAATTATTTTATTTAAATTTAATTTATAATATTTTTTTAATTGAATCTAAAAACAAAAAGATTATAATTATTTTTTAGATATATCTAAACCCTCTATCACATTAAGATATATAAGATATAGATAGTAACTATAAAATAGGATCCGCTTTACCATATAAATTGAAGTAATAATTTTGTAACCACATTTAAATCTCATTAATAAGAACATAAAAACTTAATACTTACAATATAAAAAGACTTTTAACCATGGATATTCACCCCAACTTTACCATGGATATTATTAACTTTGTTACAATACCAATATCATGGCTCATCAATACCACATGCCCAAAAACCATCTCTCATTTCACAATCAAAATATGTTATAAATATATTTTTTCAATTTAATTTTATAACATTTTTGCATGGACTATGTCAAATTATATAAAAATAAAGATAAAAATTAAAATTAAAATTATTAATTAAAATTATTAATAATTAATAATTAAACCAACTTAGATCCATCTTAACTCTGAATATATCAATGTAATGACTCCGGTAAATTTATAAAATAATTCTTCTCTTATTACCCTTATAGGTAAAAACATTGGACAAGGATTATTGTTTTTTTTGTAATGATTGGAAATATTATTAATTTAGAACTTGAGCATGGATTAAGTAAATCACATATAGTAACTTCCCATGAGGAAGTTATTCTCTTTTCTTGATAATGTAAAAAAAAAAAAAAAAATTGCCAACAAGAGAGGGGAAAACCCTAACTGTTTTTCTTCTTTCCTTAGTAAATATGGGTAAGAAGAGGAGACCGGGCTGTTAAGGAATAGACGGGAGAAAAGAAAACAAAGCATGTTAAGTCTGGTAAGGATCAGATAACATGGCATAGATGGTGCACTAAATTTGCTGAAGGCAGTGGTCTGACAAATACGCTTGGGGGGAGACTCGATTTTATTGACGAGTCTCATGGACGGGAGGAAAGACAAGCAAGAAAACAGTTTCCCAAACCTGGGAGAGGTGTGGAAACAGTGAGAGTGGAAGTACAGGTAAGTATGCATGTGGATTGCATATTGTTCTTAAAATATTGTATCATTAAGGAGCACCACAGTAGTGGTATTAGGTATATAGATAAACTGTTGCTTAAAAGAAGACTTAGCAGTAGTCTGTATGGGACATAGTTATGGGCCCTCTTCAGAAACAATATTGGTAAAACCCCAAATAGGCCAGGAGTAGGGGTTCTTATGTTTAAGAAGTTTACAGGGGTCCGTTAAGACTCCTGTCGCCCCTTAAGATCCAGGAAAGGAAACCTGGAAGGCTGTAGGTTACATTAGAAGAAGAGAAAAATGTTTATAAGTCGGTGACCACAGTGAATTGGTTAGTAGTAAACTGTAAATAAAACAAAAAAAAAATTGTAAACAAATTTTTGAGATAAGGGTATACAGCTCGAGAGACCCATGATAGAAAAGAACAGGGTAAAATCTTCTGTGACTGAGCATGTCACGGAAAGAAAAACCGTAGTAAGACTTCATTACAAATAAATAAATACTCAATAGAAATATCAGGGTATAGCGTTACAGTTAAAACCCAGGACAATGTCTATACAACACCGTAGAACCTCATTGAGTCAAATGTGGTTGGCGGAACGTCTAAATCAACTGCAAGAGCTTGAATATAATCATTATTTGGCATATGCATACACAGACACCTTCTCACGCAAGTAATGAACAGAAACATTTGGAACCCGAAGGACTAATTCAAACACTGTAACAGTGCAAACCAAATGACCTCGATTCTTAATGAATATAGTCATGGCAGAATAATGAGAGCCAAATGAATGAAATTTCAAGTAATGAAAACCTTTAAATAAGAATCTTTCTCAGACATTCTTAATATTGCGCGCTATTATATATACATTAGCCAAATCGAATATATGTAAATCTCTTAACAGAAGAATAGTCATGCGAATAATGAAAGAAAATATTTTCAAATAGAAGTATTCCTCTATGCCGAGACCTGTAGGTTGAATCCGCAGAACTATCCTAAGGATTCGAGACCCCAGGCTCAGAATTTAATCACTTACGGCGGAACCAAAGAAGCACAGAAGGAAAGTATAAATCGTAATTTATATTAACAGTAAAATCTTATATAAGAGCATGAAGACGGGTTAGGACCCGGTCGGAGGAGTACAACAAAACCATTGTAACAGAACAAACAAAACGATATCAATATAAATCTCGGCCAGTTAAACCATTAAATAACCAGTTCTGAGTATATATTACATCCAAATAATTTACCGGACTGTTGTCCTCAAATAAACAAAAATACACAGTGATACTATCATCTAAGCTCTACGAGGATAGAAGCCTCATTAAGAATGCCTATGGGTGGCTCTCAGAGCCGAGAAACAATCATGGGCATCCTCCGAAACTATCACTGAATCCTGTCAATGAAATGAATAGGTTAAGCCATGGAACCAACATCTTGCCAAACAATAGCTGGGGTAGCAAGGGTTCGGTTGAACTCACCTGGGAAGTTTATCATTATATATGAGCAAAGACGGTTACCCTTCCACCCTCGGCAACGAACGATTCGAGCTCTGCGAACCACACAAGGAAACCAGTTAGAACCTTCCACGACTACTGTAACAAATTTCAGGATTAACATAAGGGAATAGAAAGCATAAATGTTACTTGGGTTACGGAGCAGTGTTGAAGCTCTCGGCTGACCTTCGAGCGAAATGGGAAAACAAAATAAACCTCTGTATCAGCTCACCTTCAAGTAAAATGGGCAAACAACAAAAAAAAGAAACCTTCGTATCAGCTCACCTTCGAACGGAATGGGAAAGAACAAGTTCCAGTATCGGTTCACCTTCGAGCAGAATGGGCAAAGCAGACCTCTATAGCAGCTCACCTTGGAATGGAATGCATCAGAGCCGTAGCCGAAGGAACCCTCTGGAGGCGGGCTCACAACACAAATGAAGCCTAAACCCTTTAGACGTTTCCTTGTATAACAGGACAATGCTTACCCACCGTTCGATGGAGTTAAGTGAACACCCTCCGTCAATTTCCTCCAGAATCCCGAGGATTGACTTCCTTACAGGAAGTATTAAATGTCAACAGCAGTCTCCGGGAGTGCCAGCGCAGATGGGGTAAGCAAATCTCGAGAGAGATCCACCTGTCATGCTCTTGGGCAGTTGACATTAACTCGGTTTGAAAAAATCAAACCGCAAGTGTACCAACAGTGATAACCTTTAGTACTTAACATCCGCATACTGAATCAAGGGTTAAGTGTAAAGTGGATATGACCATAACATTTACCATATCAGGTGGCACGGTAATTATACCATGCAGATTAATGTAAAATTAATTAATTTTTTTTTATCAATATTTCATTCTGATAGGAGTTGTGACATGTGGTATCAGAGCCCATGTACAAAACTGAGGCCTCTGGGAAAATAAAACAAAAAATATATATATATGAATAAAAATGGCATACAAAAATGTTATCAATGATAAAAATACATCTAACCATTTAGTTGCTAATAGCATGCTAATGTTTCTCTCATTGTTGTCATTTAACTTCATGATCAAGTACAAGACGAGAAGTCCAAGGAACTGCAGTATGAGGAGGACAGATAGTACATCTCGCAGATATGCAGTGGGACAGGGGGCACATGGTCCCGAAAACAACCCTGAGCTATGGGTACAGCTCGGGGAAGAAGCCAGAGTTACAAACCAGGCAATTTTGGAAACAGTGCAGGAGCTTAAGAATGAGATGGCTCGTTTACGAGAAGACAATGCACGATTAACAATGGAACAGGAAAGAATTTTAAAAATTTTGTCCGACGGGAAGAACCAACCGCCAGTTAATCCGAGCACAGAGCAGCAGAGAATATCAGAAGAACAGAACCATCACATACCCCCTGAGAGATCAGAAGAACAAGAGGAACGTTCTGACAATGCATTTGAACAACAAACTTCAAAAAGACAAAAGATGGAGTTGCAAGGAGAGTTCCGCAAGATTAAGCCACCACACTTTGACGGGGAACAGGAAGAAGCAGCTGAAGCATGGTTAATTAACATGAATAAGTATTTTCAGCTGTACGAGTATGACCATAACCTTAAAGCACGGTTGGCTATTTTTCAATTGCAGGGAAAGGCCACCCTATGGTGGGAAGAAGTCAAGATAGTAAAGGGAGTGACTGAGCAAACAATTACTTGGGAAAATTTCCAAAGGTACTTTAAGGAGAGATATTTGACCGAATGCTTCTACAATGAAAAGGCAAGAGAATTCCATGATCTGCAGTTAGGACAACAAACTATGGATGAATTTATCACCCGTTTTACCTCCTTGCTCTGCTATGTGCCATATATAAGAGAGGAAAAAGCAAAAGTGCAACGATTTGTTAGCACTCTGCCACCGTATATGCGGGAGAGGATTGAGTTTGACAATCTAGAGTCAATGGATGAAGCCATCCGTAAAGTGAGGATCTGTTATCAACAAAGTAAACAAAAAGGGGAGACTGCTGGCAAAAAATGGAATGAGAAAAAGGGCTTCAAGTCAATCGGCCATAATAAAGGAAATCACAGTGGCAGGGGAAATGGAAAGGGACCAAATAGCAGAAGTACACCAAGAACTGCATCCAAATTTAGGACAGCGAATGAATCCAGGATCAGCGAACAGCATGCAAGATTGGACAGCGAAGGGGCAGCAAGGCCTCCGGTACAGTGCTGGGGTTCTGGGGGACCACACTATGTTAAAAACTGTCCACAGCGGAAGGGAACGGAACAGCTATCCCAAATCCATGAAGCCTCAACAGTCGGCGAAGTTGGACATAGCGTACCAAGAATTAATGCAGCTCTAGATGATTGACAGGCGGAATATCAACCAACCATGGTCGAATTTGAAGGTAAAATCTCATACCTTAGCATAGCTGTTTTAATTGACCTAGGGGCACTAAGTTATGTGAGTCCAAAGGTAGTGTAACGCTGCAAATTGCAGCTTGTTAAATTCAAAAACCCATGGCTAGTACAACTAGCTACGGGAGCCAAGAGGCGAGTAACAGCAAAAATCAATGACTGTTCTTTCACCATAGCTGGACAACCAGTAATGGCCGATCTGAACATACTCCCCCTTGGTTCATATGATATTTTAATTGGTATGGATTGGTTGGAAAGACACTGGTCGTTAGTTGATTGTAAAACCAAGATTATTTATTATAAAGATCAGCATGGAGCTAGAAAAGAAATGCAAGGAATTAAGCGACTAGTGCAGGTCCGACCAATAACTGCAACCCAACTAGAAAAATGTATCCAAAAGGGGTGCCAGATTTATGCTATTCAAGTAGGTTATGCGGATTCCAAGGACAAAACAGCTACCTTAGATAATATTCTTATAATACAAGAGTTTGCAGATGTATTTCCGGAAGAGATTCCCGGACTACCGCCAAAAAGGAATATAGATTTTACCATTGAGTTGGTACCGGGCGCAGCCCCAGTGTCATGAGCACCCTACAGAATGAGTGTGCTTGAATTAACAGAATTGAAAATGCAGCTGCAAGAATTACTAGATAAAAATTATATTCAACCCAACGTGTCTCCTTGGGGAGCCCCAATATTATTCGTCAAGAAAATAAGACAGAACCCTTTGGATGTGCATTGATTACCGTCAGTTGAATAAACTGACCATCAAAAATAAATATCCTTTACCATGGATTGACGAACTGTTTGACCAAGTGAGAGGTGCAACTGTGTTCTCTAAGATTGATTTGCGATCAGGTTACCACCAGATCCGAATTAAAGAGGAGGATATTGCTAAAACAACTTTCAGAACAAGGTACTGTCATTTTGAATTCGTGGTACTTCCTTTCGGTTTAACCAACGCCCCTGGGACTTTCATGTGTTTAATGAACAACATTTTTCATCAATATCTGGATCGATTTGTGCTTATATTTATCGATGATATATTAATATACTCCCGCACCATTGAAGAGCACCAAGAACACCTTAGAATGGTGATACACACGCTTCGAGAGCACCAGTTATACGCTAAGTTTAGTAAATGTGATTTATTTAAGGAAGAAATCCAGTACTTGGGTCACGTAATCACCAAAGATGGAATTGCAGTGGATCCAGAAAAGATAAAAGCCATAATGGAGTGACCTGTACCAAGGGATGTAGCGGATATCTAGTCCTTTATGGGATTAGCCAGGTATTATAGACGGTTTGTGGAGGGTTTCTCCAAAGTGGATTTCCCTATCACTTCCTTGCAGAAAAAGGGGAAAGAATTCCAATGGACCCCAGACTGTCAGAGAAGCTTTGAGAAATTGAAGCATCTGCTTACCTCAACACCTATTTTAAGTATAACTAATTGTGACAAGGACTATGTGGTATGCACTAATGCAAGCAAAGAAGGATTGGGGGGCGTACTAATGCAAGAAGGTAAAGTGATTGCGTATGAGTCAAGAAAATTAAAAGAGCATGAACAGAAATATTCTGCTTATGATTTGGAGTTGGCTGCTGTTATACATGCCTTAAAAATGTGGCGGAATTACCTTATGGGAAGGAATTTTTTATTGCTGACTGACCATCATAGTTTAACCAATTATTTTAGCCAGCCCACTTTAAATGCTAGGCAAGCTCGGTGGGTGGACTTTTTAAGCGACTTTGATTTCGATATTAAACATTTGCAAGGAAAGGAAAACTGAGTGGTAGATGCCTTAAGTCGAAAGGTGCAAAACTTGTAAGAAATCTCCCTTAGTGGTTGGAAACGTTCTCTTTGGGAAATAATAAAGAAAACAACAGAGCAGGATGCTGAATACTAGCTAATAAAACAACAATTACAACAGTGTGACAGTGACAAAGGCCAACAAGAATATGAGTTGGATGATGCAGGGATGTTGTGCTACAAGAAAAATATATATGTACCAAACCAGAACAGTATTAAAAATCTGATACTGGATGAATTCCACACTAGCCACTATGCGGGTCATCCGGGCTACCAGAAAATGATCACTGCAATTCGGAAAAATTATTTTTGGCCAGGCATGAAGAAGAACGTGGATGAGTATTTGGCGCGGTTCTTAGAATGCCAACAAATTAAAGCAGAACATCAGCATCCAACAGGATTATTGCAACCATTACCTATTCCAGAATGGAAATGGGAAACCATTTCCATGGACTTTATCACTGGATTACCTAAGACAAAGAGGAACAACAATTCCATTATGGTGGTAGTAAACAAGTTGAGTAAAGCTGCACATTTTATACCTGTGCAATCTATGTACAAGGCTGCACAGATTGCTCATATTTTTATGCAGAATGTGTTCAAGTTACATGGGCTTCCAAAAATAATAATTTCAAATCGTGATGTGAAATTCACATCAGCCTTTTGGAGAACGTTATTTGCTGAATTAGGAACTCAGCTGAACTTCAGTACAACATGTCATCCCCAAACTGACGAAGAGACAGAACGGGTAAACCAAGTAGTTGAGGATATGTTAAGGGCTTACAAAATGTAGCAACCTATGCTGTGGGAAGAATATCTACACTTGGTAGAATTTGCGTATAACAATGGCTATCATACATCAACAAAAATGAGTCCTTTCGAAGTTCTGTATGGTTGGAAATGCCGTACACCTTCAAGCTGGGGTGGACCGGAAGATAGGTTGAGTTTAGGGTCTGATATGCTTAAAGACATGGAAGACATGGTTAAAAGGGTACGTGCTAATTTGAAAGTTGCTCAAGACAGACATAAAAATTTTGCTGACCGAAAAAGAAGATTTAAGGAATACCAAGTTGGAGACCATGTTTACATCAAAATTCAAGCCAAAAAGAGTACATTGCAGTGGAGTGGGTGTGCCAAATTGGCACCCCGATACTGTGGACCTTTCCAAGTTTTGGCAAGAGTTGGACCAGTGGCATACCAACTCGCCCTGCCAAGCCACATCCGGGTTCACAATGTTTTTCATGTTTCAGTATTAAAAAAATATGTCTATGACCCTAGGCATGTGATCAGATGGCAGGATATTCAGGTGGGAATTGTTGCGACAATAAAACTTGACAAAGGAATAATTTTGTCTTTAAAAAAAAGAAACTAACTTAGAATGTTGCATATTGCAGGTCAAACTGGAAGGAGAGGTCCTGGTCGAACCTTTGAGCATCCTCGACCGGAGAGAAGTGCAGCTGCGGAGGCAAGTTATTACCCAAGTTAAGGTACAATGGCTACATTTTGGGTCTGAGGAGGCCACATGGGAAAATGAAGCACTAATGAAAAGGAGCTATCCAGGACTGTTCGTGGCTGAGAGACATCAAGACGATGTCCAGTCTCAGGGGGAGGAGATGTAATGACTCTGGTAAATTTATAAAATAATTCTTCTGTTATTACCCTTATAGGTAAAAACATTGGACAAGGATTATTGTTTTTTTTGTAATGATTGGAAATATTATTAATTCAGAATTTGAGCATGGATTAAGTAAATCACATATAGTAACTTCGCATGAGGAAGTTATTCTCTTTTCTTGATAATGTTAAAAAAAAAATTAGTTTCCAGTAAGAGAGGGGAAAACCCTAACTGCTTTTCTTCTTTCCTTAGTAAATATGGGGAAGAAGAGGAGACCGGGTTGTTAAGGAACAGGCGGGAGGAAAGAAAAGAAAGCATGTTAAGTCTCGTAAGGATCAGATAACATGGCACAAATGGTGCACTAAATTTGCTGAAGGAAGTGGTCTGGCAAATACGCTTGGGGGGAGACTCGATTTTATTGATGAGTCTCGTGGACGGGAGGAAAGACAAGCAAGAAAACAGTTTCCCAAACCTGGGAGAGGTGTGGAAATGGTGAGAGCAGAAGTACAGGTAAGTATGACTGTGGATTCCATCTTTTTCATAAAAGATTGTATCATTAAGGAGCACCACAATAGTGGTATTAGGTATACAGATAAACTGTTGCTTAAAAGAAGACTTAGCAATAGTCTGTATGGGACATAGTTATGGGCCTGTCATGTGGAAAGAGTTATTTTTGCTGACAAAACTAACCTCCCTAGGAGTCTAAGACTCTCTAGTGACAAACAAGACAATTAAGAGCAATCCTTCCCTAAACATACATTATTCTATGAGAAACCAAGTG
>APFE031638144.1:0-38210 GCA_000404065.3 Pinus taeda
GTGCCTACTACTATTCCTGAGGTTGGGAGTTTTGTTGGGGTGACACAATACATGAGGAAATTCATAGCCTCATTTTAGTGGTAACAACATCACTCCATGCCATACTAATAAGTGGAAAGAGTTTCTAGTGGGGAAAGGGTAAACAAAGGCCATTTGATGAGTTAAAGAAGAAGATTAGTCAAGCACTAGTTTTTGCACTACCAAACTTCGATAAGCCCTTTCAAGTGAAGATAGATCCCAGTGAATATGTTATGGGAGCGATCTTGATGTGGGGGGAAGGCTTGTATGCTACCATTCTAAATTAGTTCATGGGCCAATTGTTAACTACCCTACTTTTGATAAGGAGGTTTAGGAAATGGTGCAATCTGCGAAGAAGTGGAAGCATTATATAATGGATAAGGAGACAATAATCCATATATATCACTAGCCACTACAGTACTTGTAGGCCCCAAGTAAGTTATAGATGATAGAAGATATAGTTTTGCAAAAAAGGCTTAGAACTACATGATAGGGACAAAATGAACTTTAACATATTGGGTTGAAAGGAGAACTTCTAGGCAAAGCTAAATGGAACACTAGAGAGACAGTGGAGGAAAAAGACAGGTGAGGAAAAATTTCCTCACCTCATTCACTCGAAGCATTTTAGGATAAATTGATAATTAATCTAGTTTTCAACCAAATGTATATTGAATAGGTCAACCCTAACAAATAACATTATATAAGTTAATTATTCTTACATAATATTATTATATAAATTGATAAATAATTTATAATACCGATATAAAATATTTAATTATTACATAATAGATAGATTCTAACTAAATATTAAATAATTTAACAAACATCTCTTTATCATGTATTCTTAATTTCTTTGCTGAGTAACGATTTCACCAATAGCTAACCCTGAACAATAATGCATCTTTGCTATCTGAACAATGATGCATCCTTGCTATTTATTCTCTAGGATTGACTGATTTCTCACTTTGACATGAAAATGAACCACATTAGTTGGTTCAAAACCTCGACCCAATCCTGCAGATGTAGGCTGGTTTCTACATTATAAATAACAAAAGTCTGAAACCCTTAACTACTCGAACCAAATTAACCATGCTAATCATCTAGAAACCACATAACTTAATAAACTACATATAAATATATAATATTTCAATATTATTAATATATTATATTCTATAAAAAAATTAGGATTACACATTTGAAAAAAAAGTCAGGTAACAAAATTATTAAAATTTTAAAAATTAAATATTGATATTACTTTTTTATTTGTTTTAAATTGTTATTATTAAAGATTTATTTTCAAATTTTATATAAAGTAGGTTATACCTTTCTTACATTTATGAGATGAAAATCTATAAATTCTAATTCTATATTTATGGGAAGGATGGAAGGATATTTAACGAGCAATGACAAATGATGACTGTGTATCCAATGATTGATTTTACTAATATACTAATCTTTAATCTTCTGTATGTTTATATTTATGTATGATTTATAATAAGTCAAGGCAGCTTGCATTTTCAATAATCACTAATGACTGCCTATCCATGGCCGTGTATCTCATTGCAAGTTCGTGTTTGTATATGATTGTCTCTAGCCCCTTCAGACCCGTGATTCTTCTATTGCCAAGCCAAAAAATTGGCAATGGCTGCTATTATCACTGAAGTGGCGGCCAATACGGTCAGTAGCGCTATTTCTGCACTCATCCAACAAATAGATGATGTTATTCGGTTGGATGAGAACCGTCAGCTTTTAGAAGGGCAGTTAAATCGTATGAAAACTCTCTTACTCGATGTTAGAGATCAATTTCAAGATCGGCAAAAGGCGCCCCCTCAATCTCTGCAAAATTGTCTGCTAAGGATGCAAGACCCAGTTGGAAGAGCAAGAGAGTTGATCGATTCCTCTCGAAGACGGCAGCGGTATATCGATTGCCTCCTTTCCAAGCCTCAACTCTCTACAAAAATCCGAAAGTGGAAGACAACTTTTGATGAGCTCTTTCACAATCTTCAGACCGACTTCGCTGTGTTTCACAGTGCTCAACAGATTGCGTCCGCGGCGCCACAACAGGCGAATCTACTGCTTCAAGACTGGTAGGGTTGGAAATTAGATCTGCTGAGATAAGACTTGAGAGGTGGCTTACAGAGACCCCGGCGATCGGATATTTGCTGTATATGGGATGGGTGGGGTTGGCAAAACAGCGTTGCTAAAAAAGGTCTACAACACCTACAAGGTAAGTGGTGTTTTTGATCATGTGATTTGGGTTGCGGTTGCCCAATTTTCCATTCTGGAGTTGCAGAGTCGTATGGCTTCTGCAATCAATTTAGACCTCAGTGCCTATTCTTATAATGATGTTGATTCGCGGAAGATGATGCTGTCGGCACATCTGAGGACGAAGAAAATTTTCCTAATTTTAGACGATTTGTGGAGCGCAGTCTCTCTGAAAGAATTGGGCATGGAATTTGGCGAGAACAAAGGGAGCAAAGTTGTATTCTCTACTCGAAATAGAGATGTGATTCCAGAAATGAATGCAGACCAGTCCATGCAAATACAGCCACTGCCAAGAGAGGTAGCCTGGGAATTGTTTTGCAAAGTAGCTTTCAAAGACGGGCATGTGCCTGACGAGATAGAGCATATTGCTAGAGTCGTCGCGGAGGAGTGTAAAGGGTTGCCGTTGGCTATAAATGTCATAGCTTCAACAATGATTGGCAACCGGGCTGTAAATGAGTGGAACCTTGCTTTAAGCCAGATTCAGACTGTGGATTCAAATTTTCCAATTACCCATCCTCGACTTGATCGAGATCTGTATGAGCGATTGAAATGGAGCTACGATAGTTTACCCCATGCTCATTTGAAAACCTGTTTTCTGTATTGTGTGATTATTCCAGAGGACTGGAACCTTCCCGTGCACATTATATCGCAGATGTGGATAGCAGAAGGTATAGTAAAGAGCAAAGATTTGGACTCCTTAATGGATACTGCGCACAGCTATGCAAAGTTACTTGCCGATCGTTCCTTATTCCAATTGAGAGCAGTTGGTGGATCCAGTTATTGGAGCGTTACGTTTGGCGTTCACGATGTTGTGCGGGATATGGCAATTTATGTGGCAGAGAAAGAGCAGAATTTTGTATCGATGGCAGGTCAACATTGCCCGGACATCGACGCCCTTTTCCCCGACATCGAGACACGCCATAATTGCAGGAGGCTCTCCCTTGTTTGTAGCAATATTACGTCTCTACCAAACAAGGAATTGAGATGGCAGTAGTCTATAATGCTACTTTTTGAAAGTCTTTCCGGCGGATTTCTCCGGTCAAAATCCGGCAGCAATTTATTGGAATCCCAAGTTTGATAGCTAGTTTCTGCACAATCAATGGCTCTCAGGGGTTTTTTCAGGGCACTGAATCCAAATATGCAGTTAAAAAACCATTCTAACTGCTTAAAAATCAAGATTTAACCTCATTTTTTCCGCCGGATTCCGTCACCGGAATCTCAAAAAGTCGCATTATAGACAATTCCATTGAGATGTCCAAAATTGGTCGGCCTATTTCTAACATACAACAATGAATTAAAGGAGATTCCGGAAGCATTTTTCCATAACCTCGCCTCTCTCAGGGTCTTAGGTTTATGTAACACGGGGCTACAATTACTGCCAAGATCATTGTGGCAATTGAAACAACTTGAATATCTTGGTCTGAACCATATTCAAATTGAATATGTGCATTCGGGCATTGGCAATCTTTCAAACCTTCAGTTTTTACATCTCAGTGGATGTAAGAGGTTAAAATCATTGCCATGTGAAATGAGAGATCTCAAAAATCTCAAATTTCTGGATCTCAACGGATGTCATAATTTAGAATCATTGCCATCTGAAATCGCAGAACTCAAAGAGCTCAAATATCTGAATCTCAAGGGCTGTCGTAAGTTACAGGAGATTCCTCCTGAGATCAGACTGCTTACAAATTGTGAAATTCTGCGGTAGAGAAGAGGGCAGGTGATTCCTCGTGAGATTAAATTGCTTTTAAATCTTCGTGTTCATGTTTGTACTGGAAATTCTACTATAAAAAGGATGTGATCATAATATTTTTGTTAATAAAATTTTATAGTGTGAAATACATTTTTTATATAAATAAATTAATTTCAATTATATTTATATCTATAATTTTTATAATTTATAATATCATATATCATTTTTTAATTCAATTGATTTAGTAATTAAAAATATGTATGTGTTAATAACAATTATAAAGTGAAATCCTTCTTTGATTATTGGAGGGATGAAAGGATGTGCAATTATTGACCAACTATGTAAAGCTAGTTGCAGATTGTTCCTTAGTTCAGGATGTTGCGCGTGACATTGCCCCGACATGGATGCCTTCTTCCCCGTGATTCCCGTCTCTTAGGGTGTTATGTTCAAGTAAGAGGGGGCTACAATTATTGCCAGAATTTCTTTGTGGCAAATAAAAACAACTTGAATTTCTTTGTGTGAATTATACAGAAATTGTAGATGTGCATTCAGCGATTCGCAATCTCATTTCATTGCCATGTGAAATGAGAGCTCTAAAAAATCTTAATTTTCCGAAGGCGGGGAGATGTAGTCATTTAAAGAAAGCATTGCCACGTGGAATTTAAGTCGGTATTATCATAATTTTTATTAATAAATTTTATTATGTAAAATAAATATTCAAATTTAACCATTGTGTTTGATGCGAATATAATAAATTAAATGAGTATTTTAATAATTTCTTAATATTTATATTATTTTTTTATAAAATATTAATATTTAAATGTTTACATATATCTATATATATAGTATGGATATTGTTTTTTATATTAATTATAAATATTATTAAAAATTATTATAAATCATAGATAATTTATTATATATTAAAGTAATAATCTTAAAATAATTATAATTGTCAAATCCTCATGAATCAAGCTATGTAACTGGACTTAACTCAATAAAATGAGTTAACTAATTACACCTCATTCATAATTTATCCTTAACTCCTATAAGTTAGGGGAACATATACATGTCTTCTAAAAGACGTCGAATTCGAATTTCCTAAATTAATTAAGTCAATTAGACTTAATTAATTACTTTCAAGTTGCTACGAGAAAATAATTCTATTTTAATTAGACCAAATACATGAGTGAACCCACAAGCTACTTGTAAATAGTACCTTCCACTACTTCTCTTGAAGTAGCATCCCCCTTCCTCCAGTTACCGGCTAGAAGAGTCTCCATAGGTTCACTACTCTCCATGCAGAATCTCCTTAGTATCTCATTGGCATACTTGCCTTGAGAAACAAACAACTCCCCATCTCCTTGCCATACCTCGATTCCAAGAAAGTAATGCATGAGCCCCATGTCCTTCATCTCAAACTCTCTTGCAAGGTTCTTCTTTCAAGATTTGATGAGCTTCTCATCACCTCTCAATATGAGATTATCTACATAAAATACAATGATAAAAAACTTACCTTCCACCACTATGTGATACAGGTTCGCATCTTCTTCATTCTTCGTGAAGCCCAACCCAGTGAAGAAGCTATGTATCCTAGTGTACCAAGCATGGGGTGCTTGCTTTAGCCCATACAAGGCTCTCTTGAGTCAACAAACATGTGACTCACGGTCCAAGGTTTAAAATCCTTCGGGCTGCTCTATGTACACCTCTTCCTCAATCATGCCATTGAGGAAGATAGTCTTCACATCCATCTGATGGATACTCCAACCCATCTATGCAGATATTGGCAAAATAGATATGATAGATGAGTACCTTGCAACATGAGAAAAGGTCTCATCATAGTCAATCCACTCTACCTGTGAAAAGCCACAGGGCACAAATCTGGCCTTATTCTTCTCCACACTACCATCTACAGCTTTCTTTAGCATGTAATGTCAACGGGAGCTCACAACTGACTTGTCCTCTAGTCTTGGGACCACATCCAGAACATTTTTTGAACTATGGAGTTATACTCCTCCACCATCGCATCAACCCAAATTTGTTGCTGCACTGCTTCCTGAAAGTGTGCTTGTTGGAAACGTCTGCCTATCTACTTTGTAGAACAAGTGGAATTTTTTATGTTGGCCTCCATTTGCCACTCCAAAACTGAGTTCTCCCAACACTGCTTCCTGTGTGTCCAAAAAGGGATAGAAATGTCATTTTTGAGGTGTTTTTGACATTTTCAGAAGCTCAAAACCTGTTAAAATTTCTTGGCCATTTGTGGGCATGCATATTTTTCATGAAAAATCCAAACATTCCGAGTTTTCCTCAAAATGAGGTCTCCATCAAAAGCGGGCACAAGGTGGCACAGCGCATTGGGCAGAAAAACTTGTTTTTTAGGCCAAAATTTTCAAAATTGCAAAACGTGTCCCAAATTTCTTGAAATTTGGCCTGAGTGTCCTCCATTAAGTGTCGTGTTGGGCAAAGGAAGCCTTAGCCAAGATCTAAAGTCTATCTTGCTATTTTCGCTTCCTCGATGTTTTCTTCAACTTGGCCTTCAAAACCCTGATTCTTGCTTTGCACACCTTGTTTCTTGCCAAGTAGTGGTATACCATGTTCCTCATCATATTTTTCTCTTTGTTGGCTTTCTCCAACACCTTTTCGATGTGGATATTTTCCCTCTCAAGCCAAGATTATGGATCAACATTAATTTCTTGTTCAAGTGGTGTTAGTTTGACTTTCATCCTCTAGGCGCTTGCCGATTTTCTCGTATGTTTTGAGCTCCATGGATGAGTGGGACTGATGAGGGAGGATTTTATGATAGCTATAGATTTTTGGGGAATGAAATGGTTTAGGGAATAATATTTATGAATTAGGGATATTTGATTAGTGTTTGGGATATTGGGATTAAGGATTTAGGGTTGGAAGTTTAGGGATATGGGTAATAGGGAGTGGGTAGATGAGAATGCAAAAAAGGAATGAGGAAATGAAGGAGTGAGGGAGTGAGAGATGGCGAGGAGTGAAATTGGTAGCAAAGCACACAATTTACAAACCCCGTGTAATTGTTTTTGGCAAGAAATGCAACGAGGTAGGGTTTCGATTTTTTCTCATTAAATCACCATAAATACCAAGGTAAACTCATTCACTGGCCATGGAGAAATGTTAACTTACTTGAATAAATGAAGATTGAGCAAACTTAGTGGTTTAGGAGGAGGTTGTGGATGAAATCAGGCTTGATGCCCTATGCACAGTGCCACAAACCCAGTGCGTCGCGCCCCAAACTCAATGCATCGCTCTTTCTGAAAGGGACTTTTGGAGGCCTTTTTTGTGTACAAATTGGTTTTGAGATAGATTTTAGGAAATATTATTGACTCTACCTTCCAACCCAACTGGAATTTTTCAATTTAGAGTTCATGCTGCCAAAAATCAAATCTCCCAAAACTAGTCAAAATGTGCAAAATGGGGCTACCTAAAGGCAGGGTGCTGTTGCAGTCAACTTTGGATGGTCTTCCTCAACCCAAAATTGAGCTCATGATAGCTCATTAGAAATATATTTGTGTCTAGCTAACATTTGACTCATTGATCAAGTCATTAGGCCAACCAAACTAGGAGAAATCTTGACTTTCCTAAGATCACTTTAGAGGTGCATCAATTCTGCTCAGGCAACTGTATGTTTGGAATTTCTATAAAACCATGACACCTGTGTAAAAAGTGAAGGAGGTTTTTCTTCCTTGATCTATTGTGGACAAAAAAATCTCTTAGTTTTCCAAAATTCATCTTTTCTTGCTCAGAAACATCATTGGAGTAAAACCTATCCCGATGTGTGGAATATGGAATTTGTCGAAATGAAATGAAATGAAGGGGATAAGGGGCTTCTAAATTCTTGAGAAAATTTTGGGAAGTAGGGAGGGATGTTACGAAGTAGCGAAAAGTGGAATTTCAAAGATTAAGTGAGGCGAAGACGTCCAAAAGGGAAAAACATAGACCTAGCCTAGAAAATTGTCAAATTGTAGCAAGAAACTAGGGTTTGTGCGAAAATGAGGAATTTGAGGGATATCAGTGATGGAAAGTGTTTAATAACGTACATTCAGAATAGGGAAAGGTGTATGAACATCAGGATACAATTTTTGCTGATGATTTGACCATCCAAGAGAAATTACCTTCAAAACCCTAGGAGAGGGAAATGAATCTTACCTAGGCACAACTGAAGCATGACAACCCTCTGAATGATGGTACACTCAGCTAAATGGTGACATGGACCGACATTTGGAAAAATTTGAAAGGAGTGAAAGAAAACCCTAGACCTAATACCTAGTGACCAAATTTTGCTTGAAGAATCACTGAAATGAGAAAATTTGACCTTGACACCTTAAAATCACTTTGTAAGAGGATGTTTAATCACTGGAGGAAGACTACAAAGGCTGACGCTAACATTGGCTTCAATGGAGATGGTAGTGCCTTGGAGGTGCCAAGAACGACAGATCTTTGGGAGAGTAGACCAATGCCTTATCCATTGGGCAATGGAGTCAAAAACTCAAGCTGAAATGCATGACCGAAAACTAATGACTGGATGACACAAAATGACTCTCACTCAACTAAAAACTGACTTGACACTTAAACACAACCGACAAACTGGAAATGATGCTCAAAGTAGAGCTTATTCATCAAAACCTACTCTAGCAGTTTCATTCATCATCTGATCAAGTGAAATGAAAAAACCAATGCAACCAAGTAAGTATTTTGACTGTTGTTTGTATTCTCCGCAAGTGCTTGCTTATGAACAACAAGAGAGAACTACTGAAAGGAAACTCCCATGAAAATTTGTGAACAGATCCATTGAATACTATGGATTCTCTATCCGCCTCCAAAAACACTACATAAGGATCTCTAAATTCATGCACACTTGGACTTAGCTCATCCAATGGATTACTTCTCTTCTCTTCATACCATGAATGCAAAATTTGATCTGAGATTTGTGACGAGACTCCTATTGAAAATGACAAAGAAACTGGTTGTTGGATCAAGTTTGTATCAATACTTTTGTTAAGCTCACATATAGGAGAAGGACTTTTACTACAGACATTATCCAACACATCAGCTATTGGATCGTGAAAAACTTGAAAAGACTGCTGCAACCCATTTTCTATTGGTTCCGATGAGATTGCATGACTTTCTACAGGCTGCTCATTTGAAGATATACTATGCAGTTTTCCCTTCAGAAACTGAAATGATTCAAAACAAAATGGTACATAATGATGTTGTATCATTTGATCGTATGTACCAGCTTCCAAGTCTTCATTTTCAACTTGACAATCAACGTCATTCGATGGCTGTAAATCTCGATATGAGAAGTCTTGAACTAGGATTTCGTTGTCCTCAAGATGATCCAGATCAAAACTTGTCGAGAATTGATTTCTAATTGCATGAAAGTTGTCTTTGTCGAACTGAAACAAAACAAAAACAAAAAGCCAAAGATCCTTCACTTTCTTCAAAATTTGCTACACTTTCCGCGTCACTTTCATAACTGATATGTGATGGCTGAACATTGTATTCGAGTTGTTGAAAGTGAACTTATTCCTCCCACAAACTAGCTACTGGTTTGTCTACAATATTAGCTTTTGTTTGGAGAACATAATCATCATCATACTAATCAAGCTGAGGCAAATAATTAGTATAAAACATATCATCAAGCATACATGTCATATCAATTGATCTCTCTTAGCCAACACGATCTATAAGGCAATCATTATTAGATCTATGACAACAGGGATAAGAAAGGAAATGTTTTGGAGCAGCCATTTGTTCTTCTTCAATCAGCGAGAGATGGGCTTGAACACTATACTCATTCCTTGTAGTGATCTTCCGCATCATCTCTTCCACTGCACTTACCAAAATGTCAAGATTTACTTCTAAAGATGTCGATTCCTCTGGATCTATGCTTTTCATCTCCTCTTCCTTCAACTTTGCCCTTCGGATCAATAAATGAGCCTCTACATCTACTGCACTATTCTGCATCTTTTCAAGTGTTGCAAGCTTTCTTTCTCTCAGCTGAAACACCATTTCCGGATCAAAGGCACCTGGGTAGTGCAAGAGACCGGATCCAAGAGGAGGCCTTATATTAACAGGCATTGAATAATAAACTTGGTTAAATTGGGAAGAAAACTATTGTACTGTCTCCCGTGGCAATCTTTTCAAATGGTTATACTCTTCTATAATCAAGAAAGGGTTTTGTGTGACCACCCACCTGTCTAGGAAACCTTTGACAAACTGCTAGTAATCTGAGATGCTCACATCAGGCAGGGTTTTGAACCAACTCTTGACTTTGCCTTGCAAAGAAAGAGCAAAAAGTATAATTCTGACATCCTCTTCATCAACTTCAAAAATATCAAGAAATGACTAAAAAATTCAATACATGTCTCTGAGCCGTGATGTTGTCGCGTTCACCATCAAATCTTGATAGATATAGGTCATGATTTTTAGGGAAAGCATGGGATATAGGAGGTAAAATGAGAGGCTTGTATCGATCTAGAATTTTACAAGGTAGTGGGGTATGTACAAAAGTTGTAGAATCAGTCTTGGTCTCTTGAGGCTCCTCAGTTTGAAGACGATCATCACAAGATTCAGAAAAAGGGTCTTGATCAAGCTCAAAGGCACGCAATTCCTTGGTATTCACAATCTTCAAAGGGAAGGAGTCAAATGCAGGCTCAGGATCTTTTTTCAAATACAATATACTTTGCAAAGCCTTCTTGACATTCTCAGGAAAAGAGAAGAAATAATTTATAACTAAGAACAAAATGTCTTGGATGAAATTCCAACTTGAATACTTGATATTTCCATATTGTCCTTTCATGTTTCTACTGGTCAGGTTCATGCTCCAGTGGAGTCTTGGGATATGATCTCGAAAATGATTTGGAATCACCAGGTGAATGATTTCAGCCTTTCCAGTGTCTGATCATTGTCCACCATCAACAATTAGATCTAAACTTGATACATATTACTGGGGCAATTTGCAAGTCAGAAGTTTAGCTTATAAGACTAGACCGAAGATTGACTGAAGTAGCTTTTATCTACTTATGCACTCGCAAAGCAATGTGCAGTTCGAAGGCTTCCTAGCATAACTTCAGGCCCTGTCTATAGTTTATAAAGCAAGAACACTAACACACAAATAAACTTTTCTTCCCAGTATGGTTGCCACTATGTTAGTGCCTAAATCTACCTCAGGCTGAGAAAGGTAGGATCTAGGGTAACATCAAACCACGCTTAACCTGGTAGCTAGCCCTACCAAGTCAGGAGAGGGCTCTTTCCTTATCAATCCCAGCAAAATATGATCAATGAGGGCTTGAGATGACTGATATGAATACTGATCTTAGGCTAGGTATGTGTGTAGAAGAGTTTGATTGAATTTCATGATGTTTTGTTTTCTCAAACGTGAAAGACAGCTTTGGGTCTGGGGAATCATGCTCATTTTCGAAGAGATCTCTATGGGGCAAGGTAGGAAAATGGTTTGGTACTTCAAATTGAATGATATGGAGAGATTTTAGATAGGTGAAGAGTTGAAGATGGCAAGAAGGTCTCAGGGATCTTCTTCAAACAGCTGAAAATATAAATAACTAAACAAACCATAGGTAGAGCACTGCAAATCAATGAATTCTAACTTTAATCTTGTTTGATTTAGTTAAGATGAAGCAAATAGAAATGATGGCATACACAAAACACATGTAAACATACAGTTACCGAGGGAAACACAATACCAAATCAAGATGCCACATGAATCCCATAAAGTGTTCCAAACCCTCGTCTATTTCTTAGCCAAACTGCTGAAATGTGTATACAATGAAGCTCCAAGCTTTCCCAAAAGTCCAACCTTTGCTAATGACTGAAAAATTACAAGATATATGCAATCAACAACTTATAATAGCCTCTAGGGGTTGAGCTCATAATTTTAGGAGTTGTTCCAATAAATTCTAAACTGAGAACTAAAAAGTAGGTAGTTGAACAGGTTGCCTCTAAAAACTAGGGAACTGATTCATTTAGTTGCAAACTACCTTTTCATGGATGAATCTACCTCTATGAGCGGAAATTGAGCATAATTACATAAAAATCCATTAAGTCACATTAAACTACATCATCAGTGTGACAATTAGAAGGAGAAAAGTCAAACTGTCAAGAAACTAGGCGAAAAACAGAGATTTTTGGCCAAAATGAGCAAAATTCCTCCAATGCGTCGTGCTAATTTCCCTATGCGTAGCACCTTTTTGCAGCTGATTTTGGAGGCCTTTTCGATGTCCAAATTTTCTCGAAGTGTGCTTGTTGAAAAGAAAGACCTTTCTATTTTTTAGAACAAGTGGAATTTTTGAAGTTGACCTCCATTTGCCCCTCAAAAACTGAGTTCTCCTAACACTGCTTCCTGTGTGTCCAAAAAGGGGCAGAAAGGTCATTTTTGAGGTGTTTTTGACCCTTTTGGAAGCTCAAAACCTGTCAAACTTTCTTGGCCATTTGTGGGCATGCATATTTTTTCATGAAAAATACAAAAGTGCTAAGTTTTCCTCAAAAGGAGGTCCCCATCAAAAGCGCGCGCTAGGTGGCATGGCGCATCAAGCAGAAAAAACCTGTTTTTTAGGCCAAAAATTTCAAAATTGCAAAAAGTGCCCCAAATTTCTTGAAATTTCGGTTGAGTGTCCTCCATTAAGTGCTATGTTGGGCCAAGGAAGCCTTAGCCAAGATCTTAAGTCTATCTTGCTCTTTTAGATTCCTCGATGCTTTCTTCAACTTGGCCTTCAAAACCCTGATTCTTGCTTTGCACACCTTGTTTCTTACCAAGTAGTGGTATGCCATGTTCCTCATTATACTTTTCTCTTTGTGGGATTTCTCTAGCATCTTTTCTAAGTGGATATTTGCCCTCTCATGTCAAGATTCTTGATCAGCATTGATTTCTTGTTCATGTGGTGTTAGTTTGACTTTCCTCCTCTTGGCAGCTTGCCGGTTTTCTCGTATGTTTTGAGCTCCATGGATGAGTGGGACTGATGAGGGGAGGGTTTGGTGCTAGCTATATATTTTTGGGGAATTAAAGGGTTTATGGAATAACATTTAGGGATTAGGGATATTTTATTAGGGTTTGGGATAGTGGGATTAAGGATTTAGGGTTAGTAGTTTAGGGATATGGGGAATAGGGAGTGGGTATATGAGAATGTAAAGAATGAATGAAGGAATGAAGGAGTGAGGGAGTGAGAGATGGCTAGGAGTGAAATTGGTAGCAAAACACACAATTTGCAAACCTTGTGCAACTATTTTTTGCAAGAAATGCAAAGAGGTAGGGTTTTGATTTTTTCTCATTAAATCACCATAAACACCAAGGTAAACTCATTCACTGACCATGGATTAATGTTAACTTACTGGAATCAATGAGTATTGAGAAAATTTAGTAGTTTGGGAGGTGGTTGTGGATGAAATTAGGCTTGAAGTCCTGTTCACCGTGCCACAAACCCAGTGCACAGTGCCCTCTCAATGCGTCGCGCCCGTTCAAAATTTACACTACAGAGCGTTGCCCAATGCGCTGCGCCCCAAACCCAATGCATCGCGGTTTTTACAAGAGACTTTTGGAGGCCTTCCCAATGTCCAAATTGGGCATGGGATAGCTCGTTGGAAAGCTTATTGAGTCTACTTTCCCTATCAAAAATTAAATCTCCCAAGACTAGTAAAATGTTCAAACTGAGGCTACCTAAAGGTAGAGTACTGTTGGAGTCAACTTTTGAAAGTCTTCCTCAACCCAACATTTAGCTCATGATAGCTCATTGGAAATACCTTTTTGTATAGTTATCATTTGAATCATAAAGAAAGTCATTAGGCCAACTAAGCTAGGAGAAATCGTGATTTTCTCAAGGTCACTTTCGAGGTGCATCAATTCTCCTGAGGCAACTGTATTTTTGGAATTTCTCTAAAACCATGAAACCTGTGTAAAACGTGAAGGACATTTTTCTTCCTTAGCCTATGGCAGACAAAAAACTTTCTCAGTTTTCCCAAATTCATCTTTTCTTGCTCAAAAACATCATTGGAGTAAAACCTATCCCGATGTGTGGAACAGGGGGTTTGTCCAAATGAAGTGAAATGAAGGGGATAAGGGGCTTCTAAATTCTTGAGAAAATTTTTGGAAGTAGGGAGGGATGTTAGGAGGTAGGGGAAAGTGGAATTTCAAAGATTGAGTGAGGGGAAGAGGTCCAGAAGGGAAAAACATAGGCCTAGCCTAGAAAATTGTCAAATTGTGGCAAGAAACTAGGATTTGTGTGAAAATAAGGAATTTGAGGGATATCAGTGATGGGAAGTGTTTAATAAGGTACTTTAATAATAGGGGAAAGTGTATGAACATTAGGATACAACTTTTGCTGATGATTTGACCGTCCATGAGAAATTACCTTCAAAACCCTAGGAGAGGGAAATGAACCTTATCTAGGCACATCTGAAGCATGAAAAAGGTGTAAAATGACCCATTGGAACCTAACATGATGATGAAAACCCTCTGAATGATGGTACACTCAGCTGCATGGTGACATGGACCGACATTTGGACAAATTTGAAAGGAGTGAAAGCCAACCCTAGACCTAATACCTAGTTACCAAATTTTGGTTGAAGACTCACTGAAATGACAAAATTTGACCTTGACACCTTAAAATAACTTTGTAACAGGATGTTTGATCACTGGAGGAAGACTGCAAAGGCTGACACTAACAAACTTGTCAATGACTAGCTGCATGTTATGACACTTATCTTCTAAATTCAACATCAGATTCCTCTTGGTGAGGACTTTTCTGACATCCAAAATTGTACCTATCCTATCAAGTATCTCCAATTCTTGTACTTCATACTTATTCTTGGAATTGAGGAAGTGGATGATTCTTTTTGTTTCCTCTGGCATAACTCGAAGCTCTATTTTAGCCCTTTCAATGGCTTCTATAGCCTGCTTTATTAAATCTATTTTCTCAAATATTGCCTAGATGGATGGCCAAATATCATTGACAGAGTCAATGATATTAGCCCATGGTTGCTATTTAGCCTTTCCTATAGGTTCAGTGAAGGTCATTTCTTTTTCCAGGCCTTTTATCCTTTCATTCATCCTTGCAGCCTTTTATTGCTCTTCCTTATGCATGATCTGGGCCAGTTTGTAATCTGTCTATAGGATCATGACTTTCTCCTTCAATTTGGTCATCTTATTCGTCTGAATGGAAATTTGTTCCATTACTTTGACCAGTCTGTTTGCTTCTTCACTTGTGGAGGATATTGTTATTGATCCTGTTGCTGATGCAGTCTATGTAGATATTGGAAGTGTAGTGGCCATTGGAGTAGTGGGAGATAATGTTGCTACCAAAGTAGAAGGTAGAATTGTGGTCACTGTTAGAATGACAACTGCAAGAGCAATATCAATGCTAGCTTGTTTGAGCTAGATCAAGCTATCCAACTCCTTCTCCATCTCCATTAACTAGTCATTCAGTTGTATCACCCAGTCCATCATTTCCTTATGATTGGTCTAGATTTCTAGGACTTCTTTTGTCTGTGGGTGTTGCAAATGAGGCAACTTGAGCTGTTTCTTGAGGGATGTTATGTCCTCATTCTTCTTTTTGATTAGTTTCTCTATGGCCTTTACATCACTTGGGTCATGGCCCAGTTCAATAACCAAGTCCTCCAAGGACTTTATCCTGATGTCTTTAGCCTAGGAAGAGGCTCGCTCCAGCTTGAATTGAATTGTTATATTGTCTAATGAATCCTGCAATTTATAAGCAGCCATGGCCTTTGCTGTGAGGGTGGAGTATATCATTTCTCCAGCTTGCTTGTGGAATTCAATCTGATCAATAGGATGAACATCCTTGGCGCAGACCTCAAAATTTGTCTTCTTGTAGTCTACTGAGGTTTTTGGTTTTTGTACAGTAGGTTGCAAGAATGAGACTTGCATTTTTCCCTCTTTGATGTCAAATGATGACATTAGTCTAGTCTGGTTTTGCGGTATCAGCTTGAGATATTGGCCATATGTCTATGCCTTCAGTCTCTCATTCCTCATATTTATGTCTTTAAATTTGTCTTTGATTTCTTTTTCCTTTTCAACTGGCCTAACATAGGAAGAGATCTCCATACTAGACTGTCTATCCATCAACTGTGTGTTGGATGTTGAAGGTTGTTGTGTTTCCTCTGATGTAGCTAGCTCTTTTCCTCTCTGTCCTATTGCCTCAGTGTCAATTTTTTCTTCTGATGCAATGCTATCCTCATGTTCAAAGACAGGATTCAACTTGGGCCTCCTGCTTGGCTCAGCTAGCTCATAAGTGGTCTCCATGGCAGAGCTGGATGCCTCATCTCTGCTCCTCTTAGGATTCTTCTCCTCATTTAGTGGAGTCTGTATGATGGGAGGAGTGTTCATTGGCCCTCCTTGCTCTGGAACATGCAGGAAAGAGTTATGATCAAATTGTCTCTCCAAATCTATAAGTGTATTCTCTATGTCCCCAAAAGTGTTGTCAATGTTAATCAAAGTGTTCTCCACCCACTCATCCTAGTTAGCGTATTGTTCAATGTCAGGCCTTGGGTGGTGGATGTATGCGCCCAGCTCGACCTTGAGTCTGAGCTTGTTTATGACCCCATGAGGGTCATAGTGCCAGATGAAACTATTTTTGAATTTCATTTTTTGAAGTAACATATCGACCTCTGGTCCAGCTTCTCTATTGTTGCAAATAAATGGGCCCATCTAGTTCTTCACTTTGAACTGGGTTTTCTTCCTATAAGCTAGGAATTTTATATCATCAGAGCTGATGATTTTCCTGAAGTACTCAAGATAAGATATCCTCATAGGGAGGTATTTGGGCAATTTTTAGGGAGCAAACTTGCAACTATAAATCCTGATCTCTGTGTGGTTTTGGTACAAGTACCAACCTCCCACATGGTTGTTTTTGGCTAATTTCGGCACTCTTTTAATGTTTAGCCTAATTCTAGGCTGAGTCTTAGAAGTCAGCATGTTCATAACTGGGTACGCAAAAGAGTCTATAAAGTCTTTGTAGGTGAATGAGGTGGAAAACGTGTGGACCAAGGGTGTCCAGTAGATGACTGATCTTTCCTTTCCCTTGGTGTCCAATTTCTGGATCTTCAAAGGGAATCTATTTGTCTGGTAAAACAGGATCATACGAAACAACATTGAAGAGTACTTGAAAACTATTTCAGTGGGCAGTCTAGTGAGCTATTCATGAATTCTATTTGCAATGAACTAGGCATAATCAAACATAGTGGTAGGAGGCTTTCCTAGAGTGAAAATGGACAAGAACACCATGATGACCTCATCCACAAACTCGTCTGATGTGCATCCTAGGATGCATGAGAGCATAGTGATTATTCCCCTGCCAGTCTCTCAGAAAATAGTGGCAACATAGGGTGGAATGTCTGTAGGAGTATGCCTCTCCTCAATGATGAAATTGTGTAATATTTGTTTGATATTGGTTGGCTCCATTGTAATGTATAGGTTGAACAGGTGTCTAATGGACAAAGGAGTTAGATTAGGACTAGGCTAGGTTTGCAGCATCTGGTTGATGGATTCAGTAGTGATGGTGAATAATATCTCATTGTTTGGTGCCTCAATAGCCCTATGGCTTCGAACATAACACACACGAAAAAAATGTACTATGTCTGGGAATGTGTGGAATTCTGGGAATGTATATTTGGGAAAATTGGATTCTCGAAGGTTTATATCATCAACATGGCTTAGGAACCTATCCTTAGCCCAACAGTGAATTCTCATAAGGTGGGCTGGAGTGGTTGTGTCTTTAATCTTGAAATTCCTTTTTGCCAGGGCCAAGTGGTCAATGTCTAAATGAGGGGTTGTCACTCATCTGACATCTAGAGATGTTTGGGCAACCATATTTGTGATAAAATAAGGGAATTGGGCTTAGACAACTTGTAAAAGTGATGTCTTGGCAACTCTTATACAGGGATAGGGTATTAGCAGTTTGCAGGTAGGAGTTTTGGTATTTTAGGAGAGGGAATACTCTAAATTTAAGGGAATTCAATTAAATTCTATTAATTATTTCATCAATTTTACTATACATTTTAAATTTAGAGGGTTGTTCTAGTTTAATGTCAAAATACCTTGAAATTATGGTCATGGTTGCAAACTAGTCTTTAAATGGTGGTTGCCGAAGTTTTTGTGGCTTCAAGTGTGTTGTGGATGGCTGAAATTGATGTCTAGAGCTTCTTTGTGTTGTAATTGGTAGTCAGAACTGGTCACAAAAGCTCAAGGACACCGGAGGGCTTAGAAATCTTTCACAAAGAAAATCCATGAAAAGAGTGAAAATGGGGGTCTATGGGCTTTTAACCGGGAATGGTTAGAAAATTGGCGGGGAAAAATGTTTTTATGAACAGTGATGTTTTTCTTTTTTTTGTTGGTGCACGAGATGAACCGTCTATGTCATTAATTTAAAAATAGCTTACACCCACGCATAGAGTGGGCCCAAAACCAAGGTGAGGTCTACAAATGGTATGGATATGTAACTCAAGACCAAAGGACTACAAACTCGAAAGAAGAACAACCCAAGACAAGCAGTTAAAAGCTTATCGAATAATTGTTCGTAGTAGTACTCTATAAAACTAATCTACAACTTAGACTGACAACGGTGATGAGCTTCTGACCAGGAACGACTATCCGAACTGAAAAACCCGACCCCACAAGCAAGCCTGAAAATACTTGACCGTTGATCTCAATCAACATATCCAACAGCAGAGAAGAGTATCGCACAACCCCACATGCCACCATTTAATGTACGATCATGGCGATTTTCCAAACGGTCCCTCTGCCATGTGTTAATCACTGAATGCGACCATTGCAAAAAGGTTGAAACCACTTTCCACTCGCAGGGCTTACGATCACTCCAAAACTACTCAGGATACGGAAAACCATTTGGAGGCGAAAGAATTCGGATGTCGGGGGTGCTAAGAGAACCCTGCTCTCTACCACACGACAAACCAGCTTTGCCAAAGATATTGTAAGAAGAGGCCTTTGCTAGCCTGTTTGAACCCTCAGAGAAAAACTATCCGCTTTGCATCCACTGAAGCTTTGAATGGGCTTGCTTCTCCAAACATTATACCACCAAAGCTCTTTGTTCACTGTAAAACTAAAAAAGTACACTCCTCTGCTCATATCGCTTCTGGGTTATTAGTGCTACCCTCCATGGTCCTACTTCTAAACATCAACCAATCTTCCTTGGCTTGATCATGGCATTTCGCCTTGAGACTTAGTTAAGTTAGCTCTTACCATTTTGTTGTAAATTTTTCCTCTGTGCAATTCACTCCTTGATTGGCTAGGAGATACCCCAACTTATTGGCCGTTCTTCGAAAATGTGTAAAAGTTATTGTACGGAGGTCTAGGAGGTGGTTGTGGATCCGTTGAAAGATCTGAATGAGCCTCCAATTCCTTGAGACCTTTTCCGATGCCATTCCCTCGCTGATTTTCTTGGATGAGTTAATGATTAACTCACAATCAGCTTCAACAATCACATTGTGTCGATTATCTTGAAGCAAGAATTCTAAAAAATATTCCATAGCCAGAATTCTTGCCATATTGTTGGTGGTCTTTCTAATATGACCATGGAAAATAAACAGGATGTTCCCTTTTTCATCCCTTAAAACTCTGCCATGACTCGTTGTGCCCTGGTTTCCCTTTAAGGCTCCGTCAATGATGAACTTCAAAAAACCCTTAGGGGGAGGTTCCCAAAAATCAAGTTTAGAGTCTTTAAAGAGATTCTTCCCTCCCAGGCTCTGAAGAATAAAAATTTGTAATCCTAGCTGGAAGATAGTTCTCCACTCATAAGCTAAGGGAGGATTCTCAGGGATATTTTAGATAATAGATCTTATAGTTTCTTGTAGCTATTTTAGGATCTGATCATAAAGGAAAAGGGGCGGTTTTTTTCCTCCTTGAAAATCCTGTTATTCCTTTCTTTCCAAGTGTTCCAGATGATGAAGCCTGGTGTTAGAGCCCAGGTAATCCTAAGAACTTCATTATTCATAAAATTTCTTGTCCACCTGCTTAGGGTCTTATTGATGCTTCCATGGTCTCTGTCCGACTGCTGCAAGATGGAGGAAAAAGAATCCTATAGCTTGGACAAAAGGGAGCAATTGTTGAGAAGATGCTCCATTGTTTCCTCTTGCAATTCGCAGAGCTGGCACCTGGAAAGTCCCCAAACACCTCTTTTCCTAATATTGTTCGAAGTCAAAATCTTCCTGTGTTGCACCAGCCATGTGAAGAGTTTAATTTTCATCCAACCTTGTTGTCTCCAAAGTCTTTTCCATGCTCTATCTGGATCCTGGGAAGCCAAACTTAGGAGAATTTTTTTTCCTCCTTAAGATTAAAGCTGCCCTCATTACTATTGCCCCATATTAGCTGGTCATTCCCTTCTGAAACTAGAATTTTCCTTCGATATAAATCTTGCATTAGTATTTCATCTTTGTATTTTAAAGAGTTGTCATCTCTAAGATCAAATTTCCTCCATTTTCTCCACTTCCCTACATTGTTGGTCCAATCCCAAAAATCCTTAACTTTGATTAATCCTTTAGCATCTGTCTCTGCCTTAAGTTCCTTTAATTCTTCTTTCAAAAGAATGGATTCCTATTGCCATCTGTCCTCCCAAAACAGAGCTAAGTTTCCATCTATAATTTCCCAGAAGCCATTCTCTTTGAGTAGCCCTCTGTTGTCCCAGGCCTTGTTCCATTTGTGTGATCCCTTGATATTACCATCCATTCTTATATGATCCTCACTAGGCCATGAAATAGCATATTGTTCTTTCCAAGTTGTAGCCCACTGAACCTTTGGTTCTTTTAGCCAACACCACCATAATTTAGCCCCTAAAGATTCACTTAAAATTTTAGGATCATCCAATCCTAAGCCTCCATGATCTCTAGGTTTGTAGATTTTTTCCCAGGCTACCAAGGCCAATTTTGTCTCTACTTCCCCCTTTCCCCAAAGAAAGTTTCTTTTTATGTTTCTGATAAGCTGCAAAACTCCTTTAGGGGATGGGAGAGAAGAAAGAATAAAAACTGGGATTGATTGTAAAACAACTTTTGTGAGCACTAATCTACCAGCCAGGTTTAAGGAGCTTATCGTCCATTTTCTAATTTTGTCTTGTATTTTATTGATAACCGACTCTCAGATGCTTTTGTGTAGAGGCTTGGTAGTTAGTGGAATCCCCAAATATTTTGAGGGAAGAGAATCTCTTTGAAAGCCTAGAATTTTAGCAATGTTCTTTTGAATGGCAATATTAGTATTGAAGAAAAAGATCTTGGATTTGGTGAGATTAACTTCCACACCTAAAGCCTTGGAAAATTCATTTAGAATCTTTTTGAATGCATGAGATTCTTTGGCTGTGGGGATTCCTTGCAGCATGGTGTCATCCACAAATTGTTGATGTGTCCAAGCCTGACCCCTATTAGAGAGTTGGAGACTTTTGATCTTACTCGCTTCTTTAGCATGATTAATAGACCGATCTAGTCCTTCCATCATGAGGATGAAGAGAAAGGGAGAGAGTGGGTCCCCTTTTTGGAGGCCTCTAGAGGGAAGAGAAGTCTCAGAGAGAGAACCATTGACCAAAATAGAGAAACTGGAGGAGGTAACCAGGGCCAAGATCCATCTTACCCAGTTGTTATCAAACGCAAAAGCTATGAGTGTTTTCCTGATATAGTTCCAGATTATTTTATCATAGGCCTTAGCAATGTCCAATTCCGTGATCATACCAGCCTTTCGGTTTATAGTTCGAGAATGAACCACCTCATGAGCTTGAATAATATTGTTGAGAATTTTCCTTCCTTCCACATAACCAATTTGTTCCACAGAAACCAAGGAAGGCGGGAGAGGTTTGAGTCTATTGGCCACCACTTTTGATATTATCTTGTAAACCACATTACATAAAGCTATTGGTGTAAACTTGTTAGGAGTCTGAGTAACCTCCTGCTTGGGGATAAGTGCAATGAAAGAAGTGTTCAGAGCTTTCAGAATAGTTTTATTCATCCTGGAATCTTCTACCACATTCATAATATCCTGTTTAACAATACTCTAGCAGGCCTTGAAGAAATCAATGTTGAAACCATCTGGGCCCGGTGCTTTACCATTTTTCATTTGTTTGAGCACTTTGTTGACTTCATCCTCGATTACTAGATTGTTGAGGTTGAAATTTTCCTCACTGGACACCAGCCTAGAAATATGTCTTGTGAAGTTTCTAATGGAATTCTCTCCGTCCTAACAAGTTTCTTTGGAAATGCCTTGAAAGTGCTTGACCAGTGCTTTTTCTATTTTAGCATGAGAGTTGTGTAGAATGCCTCTCTAATCCTTGATCACTAAAATTCTGCTGTGAAGTCTGTTCACCATTGTGGATCTATGGAAGAAACTAGTGTTTCTTTCTCCCTCTTTGAGCCATTGAACCCTCAATTTTTGCCTCCAAAATATTTCCTCTTGTTTGCATAATTCCTCCCATTCTTGATGGTATTTGGTGGCCTAAACATTCCTGGTTTCATCAAAGCCATCTGTGATAAGGGCTTGGTTGAGTTCCTGCATTTTACCCTCTACTGCTTTTTAGCTACAAAAATGTTGCCATGTTCATTTTTGTTCCATTCCTTGAGCCTAATCTTGATGTGTCTTAGTCTTTTTTGAAGAAGGAACATTCTGGTATCCTGAAAGTTCAAATCTTTTGACCACCATTTGGAAATATTACTGTTGAAATCTAGATGAGAAAGCCAGATGTTCTCATACTGAAAAGGTCTATTCCTTGGAGTACCAATACTCTGCACCCCAATATGAATCAGCCAGTGGTCAAATCCTCCAAACGGTAGGATTCTTGCTAAAATTTCCTTATTATTGAGCATAAGGTATTTAGATATCATGAATCTGTCTAATTTTGAAGCCACCTGAGATTCTCCTCCTCTTTTGTTGTTCCAAGTAAAAATGCCATTACTAGTTACAATGTCCAGTAACTTCATAATATCTATAAAACACTGAAACTTCAGCGAGTCTTTACTTTGGACTCTAGTTCCACATTTTTTCTCTGACAGTGATTTAATCATGTTAAAATCCCCTCCCAGTATCCATGGCATGCATGCATGTCTATCCCTGAGTTCGTCCAAAGAATCCAAAAATTTTGGTTTTCCTTCCAGTCTTTGGGGTCCATACACATTAGTGATTAGGTATGTTTCCTTATCTTCGACAGGCTGGATGACCATAGAAATATAATATTGAGATGCCTCAACATCTAAATTTTCTATTTTCTTAGGATTCCAAAGGGTAAGTATACCTCCTACTGTATTCTCGGCTTTGACTTCTAGAAACTCTTAACTATTGAGCCACCTACTATGAATGTCTTTTAATTTATGAATGGAACATTTGGTTTCCTGGATAAAGATCACATCTGAAGCTATTTGTTTCATTCAATTACTAATCAGTATCTATTTTCTTTTACTACCAAGACCTCTAATATTCCAAGAAGTAAACTTCATTATTAAAGATTGGTAAAGGAGTAGCTAGTTAGGTCTTTCATCTTACCTGAGTCTATCATTAGCTTTCTACATTCCATTAATAACTCGTTCTTCTTTTTCCTACCTCTTTCTTTCTTGGGTTTCTGGGTGCTAATCCAGGTATGGGTTTTTCCATTTTTACCCCTTCATTGCTCTGCTTTTCCTTGCTCCTTTGCCTCTCCGATCCTTTGTTTTTGGTTTTTCATATATATAGTTGTTGGACTTTATTGAACTCGTCTAGAGGTAAAGAGTCTATCCCTTCTTTAGTTCCTTGAAACAAGAAATCTTCTAGATCAAGATTCTCTTTCTCAAGAATCGCTTTAAGTTCTTGGTCCTCCGTTTCCATCTCACTTTGGGTCATCTCATGATCCATTTCTATTTCTACATCGCTCACCATCGTTTCTGTCTACAGAATCTTATCTGGTGTTTGTTCCTTGTCCTCTTCTTTCCCTTCTACCATTAATTCTTCCCCCTCCATCTAGTCTGTTGTGTTAACTTCTTCTTCCACTTCCAAGACTTGGAACCTATTTTGGCTGGTTTGTTGTCGTTCAAATTTCTGTGCCTTTGATCCCTTCTTGCTTCCTTTTCCTTTGTTTTCCACTTTGTGAAAGCTTTCAGAGTTTTTCATAGCGATAGCTTTACTCTTATTCTCTATTTTACTGAGAGGGCAGTCCCTGAATAGGTGCCCATGTTCATGACATTTGCGGCATCTGAACGAAATATTTTCATAGTCTATGGTTTGAACCCGTTCTTCATCATAAACTTCCAAGATTATCTAATCTCGAAGAGCTCCAGAGAGATCCATCTCCACACATATCTGAGCAAAGGAAGTATACTTTCCCCTCCTAGTGGCTTCAGAAGCTTTAACAAACTGTCCTAGCTTATTTCATATGGCTGTTAATGACTCTATTTGCCAATAATCAAGCGGAAGAGAATAAATCCTTACCCAAATCGGGATTGAAGTAAGGGTCTCACGTTTGGGTACAAAATTCATGATCCAATGTCTCATATAGAGACCTGCAGTAGCCAAGAAGTAAGGCCCACCTTCAAAAACTCTATCCTTCTCTTCGACGTTCATAAAAACCATGATAAAAAAACCATTTTAACGTAGGTGTAGGTCAATGCTTCCTTTTGGTTTCCAGTGGTATCTTATCCACATTTGTAAGGCTTTTTAAGTGGGCCATAAACCCATGAATTTACAAATGATTGCATAGGTTTGCATATGGTCCCTGTGCTCCTCCAAAGCAGGCTCATTTAACGTGACTCTGGGAGTTACAACAACTTTGGGCTTACATGGGCCCATGTGTGCTTCGTTTTTTGTTCCCTATTCCCTGTTCCTTGTCTTCTTCCTCATTTTCATTAATACTAATTTTCTCCTTGGATTCCTGTCCATCTTTTTTCTCTTCACTGTTATTATTCCTTCGCTTTGAAGGTCCTCTATCATATTCCATAGATTATTTCTTCCCTGCTGGTCATGGCCTGCTTGGAGGAGGGAGTGGAGCTCCCTACTTTGCGCCTCTCCATGGATCGCTACCTCTGTAACAACTCTATAACCCTAGCTTTTTTATCTTTCGCCTTTCGCCCGAGTTCTGGATTTTTCAAAAAAGCCGTATATTCAATAGTGATGGTTTTACTATATGGCGGCGAGGTGTTATTTAGTGGATATCGCACTGCTTATGGGGGTTAGGCGGTATTTCCCGAGAGCACGCGACCTAACAGGGTGCTGCCACATAACCCAATGGGGCTCAAGAAATACCGCCATATCATGTGCTCTTGGGTCAGTAAAGATCCGGCAGTGAGGCAATGTGATATGGGTGAGGGTCGTAGGATCTGGGGGTGGACAATCCAATGGTCATCATGTGGCAAAGTAGCGTGATAGGGAAGGGAGGTAGGATTTAGCAGGGTCGATGGTTAATTGCCCTTAAATGTAATTAATCATTGTATAAATGTAGGGTTAATAAAGAAATGTGGGTTTATGGAATATAACAGGTAAAAGTAAAATTTCAGGATAAATAAAGTAATGTCGGGGGGGGTGGATAGTTAAGATAAGAGGTTTAGTGGGTTTTTCGGAGTTTTTAGGGGAATTAATCAAAGGGAAAGTGATTTTTGCAAGGAAAAGGGTTTCACACTAGGGGAAAGGGATTTTTGGAAAAGGGGATGAATTTAAAAGGTAAATTGGTTGGGGAATGTGTGAAAGCAAGGGGAAGGAATCAAAATGAAGGGAAATGGTGTCTTCACAGGCCATGAAGGAGTAAAAAGGAAATTAGTAAGTATATATTGGGGTGTGAAATGCAATGGGGGGATTTAGGAAAATCAACTTAGAGCATCCTTTTTCTTTCACAATTGCTCCTGCACACTGAAACACATGATTAGACATGATAGATGTGCTTATACCTCAAATAGCTTGTATTTCTGCAACCTTTCTTCTACTTACCCTTTTACTTACCCTAACATTTTTTCTTCACTTTGTTGGGTGCACTTAAGCCAGCAAACCCTTTTCTTTCCTTTTTCTTTTATGAAACAAACTATCTACTTCTAAGCTTATAACTTCTAAGGGCTCAGATTAAACTGATGAGCTCCTTTTATTTCTCTACCTAGCTACTAATCTGCCAAGATTAAACTATTTGGCTAGATCTATATTCTCTAGCTATAAACATGAAATTCGAAGCATGAAGTAGTTAAGATTAAACAGTTTGACTATCATGGATTGTGGCATGTATGACAAGCTACACACAACCATTATTTAAGATAGTAAAGTAAAAAGTAGTGGCACTTGGACTTGCACACTTTCATGATCTGTTTTTTGTTTGGGGTTCATATTTTTTTATTTTTTTTTTAACTTTTCTTATTTGTCTTGTCCTTTGATATTTCTTTAGGACATACCCTCTTTACATTTTTTAATTTAATATGGAAAACATTTGCAGAAAGAGAAGCTATGTACAATATTACAAGACTTAATCTCAGCCAATTCAAAATTATGAATCCTATGACTATAGGACTCTAACACATCAAATGACGAATGTGACATGTAATAGCATCAGACAACAATTCAATCTTTGCACTATACTCATTGATGTTATTAGTTGAGTGACTAATACAAATCCTTTTTAGACTCACTAAATCACCATTTGGAGCATAAATAACTAACACTGTAGAGGAAAGGTTTTGAGTACTACGATTAGTGCCATCAACATAACCAACATATGGATGAAGGAACACTAACATTTGAAAATCAAATGTAATCCAATGTTAACAAAGACGATAGGAAGCTTCGAAGAAAACACACTGTAAACACACCAACAAACCTATACGATATGTACACAGTGACTATGCAAACAGAATATAGGCATAGTATTTTTTAAGGTACAACCCATTATTTGTCTACGCCAAAGGGATTTTGTCAAAATAAATGAGTTCATAATACCCTTTCACAAGTACATGTTTGAATATATACGGGCCTAGCCACATTGGCTCGAGATTCCCAACCCCTAACTTATCAACTTCCTAATCATACAAAAAGGCTAGATCACCTTTTGAGAAGGCACGAGGTTTAACATTATTTTTGTATTGTTCTTTGATGCGTTTCTTGTGGGCCTCATTGGCCATTGTGGCATCACATCAAGTTGCATATAAGTGTGCTAGAAGCAAAAAACACTCTTCTTCTGTGGAAGTTGCGGGGAGAAGTTTGATGGCAAGATTTAATGATTTAATCCTGCGTTCAATGGGAAGGATTTCCTATAGACCATACACCAACTAAAAGGGTGTGAATATAGTTGTAGTCGGGATAGATGTTCGGTATGCCCACAAAGATGAAAAAATTGTGATGTTCCAATTTTTTTTGTGAATCCCTATCATGCGTTGTAACATTGTTTCCTAAACTTTGTTAACATTTTACTTGTCCATTAGCCTGTGGGTAATAGGGAGTTGATCTATCATGTTGAAGGCCCAACTTGGCATTAAGTTTAGACATCATGTGATTCCAAAAATGTTTCCCATGGTCTGTAACAATAACTTGCGACAAACCAAATATAGAAATGACATGATTAAAACAAAATAATGCAGTTGTTTTTCTAATGTTATTATATGTAGGCATTGCTTTGTCCCATTTGGTAAAATAATCTACAACCACAATGATGTCCCAAGCATGAAATTTACGATTATAAATTTGGCAAGCATGACACTTTTGGCCTGCAAGGATGCAATACCAAAACATGGTGGGCTAAAAGTAACCAACCCACCAAATATTTTGGGTGGTGGCCTAGCCATACATATCTCCACCTCTTGCTCTAGCGTGACATTCATTCAAAGCTTTCTCAACCTCCTCATGACTAAGGCACCATCCAAAGATCATATCGACACCACGACAATAGATTATGTCACTAATTATAAAGTAATTTTGGTCCTGGTATTGAATATGCCATTGATCAGAGTGAGATATATTAGACCATAATATCTGGATTCAAGATAGATAATGATGTATCCATACTTAGGATTAGATGAATCAATAAGAAACAATTACTCTTCAAGAATAAAATTGCCAGATGTAGAGTCAGTTTTGGATGAGGGAAGGTTGCATATTAGTACAAAAATAACTAAGGAATTCTGAGATTTGGATTTGATGAATTCCAAATCAAACTCCTAGAGAATAACAATCCATTTATAGTATCCCCCCCCCAAAAAAAAGTGTCATGATCGAATGCATGTCATTGAGTTGTAATCAGAAATTGCCATAGTCTTCTGAAGCATAATGTAGTGGCGAAATCTTTGAACAATTTGGACAACTTCCAAAGCTAACTTTTCGACCTATTTTAGTATATTTTGAATTATGACTGAAATAATAAATTGGATGTTCATTTCCATGGTGATCTTTTTGGACCAATACCATAGCAATGGTAGTAATAGTCACAAAAAGATACATGAAATAATCAAGTTGATAATTAGGGGGATACGACGATGATGCTCGAGCCAAAACATATTTCAAGGCATCATAAGCCTTTTAGGTGGTATCATCCCAATGGAAGGGAACTTCTTTCTTCAATAGGTCAGTAAATCCTTTCATCAATTTTGCATAGTTCGGTACAAATCTGCATAAAAAAAGTTAGCCTTCCCTTGGAGGCATTGTAACTAAACAGATGAGGAAGGTGGAGGAAAATCAAGGATCAGATGTACTTTAAGTGGATCAATATAGATTCCTTGCTTCAACAAAACGAAGCTGAGAGGTTTACTAGATTGGACACAAAACATGCATTTGTGTGGAATTATCATGATATTGTAATGTCGACAACATAGGAAAATATCCCTGAGATGCATTAGATGATCCTCATGATGTTTGGAGTGGGAAGGTAAATCATCCAAATAGGGTTGTACAATATGCTTGATATCATGGAAGGAATAATTCATAGCACTATGAAAATTTGCACCAACGTTCTTCAAATCGAAAGGGAGATTACGATAGGAAAATGTGCCCCTTGGAAAAATAAACGAAATATTATCTTGATACGATGGGAGTATGTTGATTTTATTGTAGTCGGAAAAACCATCCATAAACAAAAAAAAATCGCTTCCAGCACAGTCATCAAAAATTTGGTCAATAAACGGGGTTGGATAGTTGTCTTTAGGACAAGTACGATTAATATCCTAATAGTCGACACATACTCGAATCATTCCTTGTTTCTTCATCATAGGGACTATGTTCGAGACAAATTAGTGAGAGTTACTGGGTAAATAAAACCAACACATAGAATTTTTTCAACCTTTACTTTAATCACATCAACTTTCTTAGGGTGAACTGGACGTAAGAGTTGTTGAATTGGGTTAGAATTTAGATAAGTTTTGATCTTACATACTATGATATTTAGATCAATACATGGCATATCTTAATATGTATAGGTGAAAAAGTGAGGAAATTATTGAAAAAGGGATTTATAAATCTTTCAAGCTCATGAGGAGAACAAGTTGCACCAATATGTACATTTTCAATAACTCCAGGTTTAATCGAAATATCGAGAAGAACATACTCTTGAATATTTTCTAAATTATTCTGACAATCAACGCCATGAATAGAAATGGAATCTATATCAGTAATATTGGGTGAGTAAATGTCTCCAAGATTATTCTCAAGGATTTTGAGTAAGGAGGAATGATGATGATTATCGTTCCATGGTGCATCATCTGACATCATGATTTCCATGATGCTTTCATTAGTATATATTGTGATTAAGAAAGGATCAAAATATGAACTGAAATATTTGGAATGATCAAAATAATCTATTGATGAATCAAAATGAGAATGTACCGAACAAGCCGATTAGATGACTTCGTATTCAAGATAAATGGGGATAAGTGACATGTGGTCACCAAATGTATCAAAATTATAATTTTCTAGTACTATCTGTGGATCAAATGGAATAGTACAATAACATATCATATTTATAAATGCAACCTGATTTGGAATGTCAGAAGGAGGGAGTGGAAAAGTTCCCATCAAAGAGGAATCCTTCAATAATCCTACTCCGACATGTTGATAAGAATGTGGGAGTTCTCCAACAAGAGGGATGCTTCCTGTATTTTGATAATTATTTGCAAATAAGGAAAGCTAATCGATGACCATGATGGCCCCTTGCTGAGTGAAAGTGATCACCCTAAAATAGGTTAACACAAAAGCTTCCATGGCATAAATCCATGTGTGTCCCAGTAGAAGGTTATAATCCAATGGTCCATCTATAATTTCAACTTATATTAAAACCTTTCTTCTAGCTAATTCTACTTGCAATGTATTTACAATTCCATAATATTTGAAACATTTTCCATCAAAATATTTAAGAGTAGTGCATCACTGATTAAGTTGAGTAGAACCAATAGCCTTCCAACAGGAAATTGACATGATAAAAGTTGAAGCACCTTTGTACACAATTGTTCGATGGATAATCTTACTTCGAACAAAACCTGGATCATAAATGCTAGTTGTTGGGGAATTTTGGGAGTATGATTCTCATTATTAAAAACAAGAAGACTCAAATCCAAAATATCTATGCCTCCAATCGTAGAGAATAAAGACCTCTTTTGGGTAGGACAATTCTATAAAACATTAAGAGTTGTCACATGAGAGGGATCTTGAGCCAAGTCCTCAACTATATTATAGCTCTACACAACTCTTGCACAAGGATTAAATGTAGATTTATGAATAAAACCTTTGCGAGGTATAACATTTAATTCAGGCAGTACCACATTTGGATATGTAGAAAATATGTGATAGGTTAACCCGATAATGCAATAGAAATCAAAGTATAATACTATAATCTACTTCTACTATCAATTTGCGGAAGATTAAAGATCGAGATAAACAATATAACTAAAGGAAGAAGAATAAATGGCACAATACACATGAAAATACTTTTGGGGAAATCCTCTGATAAAAACCCCACACTATTGTATTATCATAGATGGTGGAAATACATACGAATTATACAAAGCCATAGCTCTCACAACTAACCAGCTCTCACTACAATCCTCATAGATGCTCACAGACAATCTTGGCTTCTCTACAGCCTTCCTCTCTGCCCTCCAAGCTCCTATTTCCTTGTGTTTTCCCTTATGGATGATTAGCCTCTTAACAAGTGGAAAACCAACCTTCAAAACTGTGCAATCCTCAAGGATGAATCCTTGACTGCATGCATGAGTGTTCTCCATGTGTAATCACATGCAACTGATAGTACACTCTCCTTGAACATAATCTCAACTGGGTCTTTCTCAAAATAGAGATGTATGAGCTTTTGATGAGGGAATCTTCAGCTAACTGGAGTAGCACCAATTGAGTGCATTAATGCATCAACTGACTGTTAACTCAATATTAGTTCCTCAAACAGTTCGGAACTAATTTAACTCAACTTAGCTCAGTAAACTAAGCTAACTAATTACAAATAAAATATAACTTGATATTATCTCCTTAATTTAAGGGATAAATCTTGCATGACTTCAGAAAGACTTCTAACTTGAATTTCTCCAACTAATTAATTCAAAATTAGTTAATTAAGTAATTCCAAGTAGCTTTTAAGACTAAGTTTGATTTTAATTCACAATTTAATTCAAGGAAAAATTAAATTGGAATATTCTTGTTGCCATATTTTAACACTCCCTCTCAACAAGAAAGGGATTATCTGCCACCCCGGTCCTGTCTCTATGGAACTCGAATTTACACTTTGACAATGCCTTTGTCAAAATGTCGGCATCTTTCTCATCTGTTGAAATATACTGCAGCAACATGATCCTCCTCGCTACACAGTCTCTGAGATGATGATATCAAATGTTGATGTGCTTGGACCTATCATGAAATACTGGATTCTTAGAGAGTTTAATACAACTTTGATTATCACAATAGATCACAGTTGGATTCATCCTCTAATCAAACAAACGAACTAGGATTTTCTGCATCCAGATGGCCTCACATGCTTCCTGACTTGTAGCCATGTATTTTGCCTCTACCACACTGAGTGAAATCGAGCTCTATTTCCTATTGTACCAAGAAACTATCGCTAACCCAAGGTTGAAAATACCTCATAATGTGCTCTTCCGATATGATGGAATCCCTGCCCAATTTGCATCATTGAAGCCCTGTAGCTTCACTCCATCTGTCCCTCTGTAGCTTTCACTAACTCATAACCCATTTTCATAAAGACATTCAACTTTCTTACATGCTGATTTGTCCTTTTACTTTCCATTCACTTGTCATTTTCCTTTTCGTTAAATAAACCTTGATCCACCGCAAAATTTTCCATTCATAGTACTTCAAAATCATTGTTTCATGCTCGCGTTAGATGATGGAGGATTCCTTAAGGCCTTCTTTCTAGCAAGCCTTGGCCTATCGACGTCAACACATTATCTAGGTTTAGGGCTAGAGTCCGCATTAGTACCTTGAGGCTTGTATGCCTTAATGATAGGCACTCTCGCCAACAATCATGGGAATACATCAATGTCCCTTGATCGTTGGATCTTGCAAGTGGCTAGACATCAACGCATTTGTTCACCCTTTGCAAGATGTACTTAGGTACGTTGGCACTCGTTGATATTAATGACGAGTTTGCCTCACATTGCTTAATGACTTTCATCAGTGGTCGATAATCTAATGACCTCTCTTCATGCTCAACATCGATACATTTATTCGAATGACTAGAGCTGTACCATCAATTCTATAGCGATTGAAGACTATATCATTTCAGCATTTTGCAGTAGATCAATATATTTAGCAGCAGAAATAAAAAAATCCACTTCACAACCTCATCGACCATTTATGCAACCAAGAAGCAGATGAATTCTACATTTCATTCCATGATCCAGAAGCAACCACTCTCTACAATTTCCATAACTCATGCACATTGAAGGTAAGTGAAGGTATGTGGTTTTCTAATTTTTAGTCATGCAATTCCTTAAAATACTAAAATTGTAACTTTGGGAAATTCCTCACTTCTCCTCTCACATTGTCATATCTTTAGTTGGGGGGAAGGGACATCATTTCATATTCATATATCATACACCATGACACATTTTCATTCATCCCAACATACTTGTCCTAATCAATTATGATTGCATTCTGGTTCAAAAAGTTATAGGATTTGCAAATAATGCCTAAATTATGAGCACAATATATGGCTGATTTTAAATATGCATTCTTAAATCTGTTCAATGAATCTTGCTGCAACAAAAAGAAACAAGGTATTGAAACACAACAACCAATACCAATTAGAATTTGGTTGAAACACAAGAACCAACCAAACATGTTGCAATTCAATGTATGACAAGGAATACTTTGCAAAAATAAATAAAATTGTCAAATGAAAAGTTTAAGGACATATGATATAAGCCAAGCTCATTCAAAAGCAAAGACGTTGCGAGACAATCAAAGGAATTAATGCAATATTTGCATGAGGACATGCAATTACTCTGGTTGGGGGTATGTTGGGCCTCCAAAATATCTTCAAAATGACATCCACTTTCACCTTTATTGCCACCATTTCACTCACATGTCGCAACTCCAGAACCATATAACCTTTCATTAGCCACCATTTTCATAAATATATGGGTTAGGATCCTTATTTACCAATGTTATTTATTTTATATGTTTAAAGTGAATTTATGATTAAAAACTAGGAAATTAACATGGTTTCATGTATCTATATATGTGGCTTGAGTTTCATGACATGTGTAGGTCATTTGGAAGCTTCCAAGGCACCCTTATGTGGCCTCCAATGCTCAAATTCGAATTCCCTTCAAAGGAGATTTGGATAAAGGTCAAAGAAGGATACGTGTCCTATTTGGATTGTAACTCTATGAAGTGTCTCATCATTTCTTATTTGGATTAGAACTATATGAGACACTTAGGGATATGTGTCTCATTCTGAGCCATTTGGTTGTAACTATATGAAACTTTAGTGGATCCTCATTAAATAGGGTAGCTTCTTATGTTTTTGTATAAATAGGAGAGGCTTCTCCTCCGAAAGGCATGTGTAAAGTTGGAGAAATGGTCATGTCTTTAATAGAGAATTTGGAGCTTATATTTGGAGATTTGAAGATTTAGCTTTGTTGGCATATGGAGCTTCTTCACTTGCCATCCTCATACACCACTGGAATGGCCATCTAATGATTGTGAGATTTAATTACTTTTATATATTAAAGCTCATTTTATTTCTTAGTATTAGTTTTAGAGTGACTGTGTAACCGTTGCTTTTCTAGAAACATTTCAATAGGGAAGATTTATGTACATTCTAGTTGGATTAAGATTGAAGCTAGGGCTCATAGTTATTTAGTTTCCTTTCATGTTCTGTTATTTACTTTCTTGGATCAAACAATCAATTCATTATATAATTGAATAAAGGATCAGGCCAACAAGGTGACTTGAAATTGGGTGATTGAATGTTCAACCTATGCAATCATTGAGCTTTACGTTTTCATGCTTTTATATTTTCTTTTAAGATCTTCATTTAATTGCATTAAGTTATATTCCTAAAGATCATTATGAGAAATTGATTTAATCATATTTCAAGATTGAATCGTTGAATATTTGATACATGCAATTACTGAGTTATTTTTTGCACACTTTACTTTATTTTCTAGGAAATTAGAAGTAAAATATAAATAGTTTCTTAGACATCATCTCAAATAATGGAACACTTCATAATTGAATGTTGGATTAACTAAGCATACATTAGTTTTTTTTTTATTTCATAGGTTAGTTGAATTTCATTTTCATTATTTTATTTCATAGATTATACAAATTGGTTTTCATTATTTTGTAGTTAGATTGATCTAAACAAAAATAAAATTTCTAGCACATATAGTGCACGCATGCTTCACAACTTTATGAAACCCCCAGGTTGACAAATTAAATGACAGGCAATCACTTTTCCCCAACACCGGTCATGTGGAATGAGGCTCCACTGTCAAGGTACTAGTCACAACCCATCATCGATGACACTATGCATGCGATGAGAGTAAATTGCATTTCAAATTGATAGGCTAATGCCTCACCTTTCGATCCTTCCGAGGGTCTCTTCTTCGACTTCTTCGATGGGAAATTTTTCGCATAATGTCCCATCTTGTGACAATTAAAGAATCTTACTTTAGACATGTCACCCTTCTGTTGGAAATAATACTGAGAGGGGGGGTGAATCAGTATTATCAAATTCTTTTCAATATGCCTTCATTTATTTATTGATCATTAACTTGTATATAATGATGAGCATGAAACAAGAAAAACAGATAGTCACACCAAAGAACACCAGATATAAGGTGGAAACCCAATGTGGGTGAAAACCACCTGCTGCAATATGTCTCTATCTTCTTTCAATTAGAAACTTCTTTTACAATGATTTTGTACTTGTGCAGTCCTTTACCAGTACGCACGCTGCAACCTGCAGAGAGCTACAACTCTCTCTCATTTTCCAGTCTCTCCTGGAAGGGAGCTACAACCCCCTTTTTCTCTTTTGCTTCTTTAAGGACCACCTTTCATTAATTTTCAAACAAAAATCTAAACCTAGAACTTTGCTGCAATAGATAAAAGACAATCAACAATTGTCTCAAGATAAGATTGCAACTTCACCAATAGGGGCCTGCGTATATCCGCAGGTCTTTTGAGACTGAACTGCGTAGATTCGCACTCATTTTTCTTCTCCTCTGCGTACTTTTCTTTAGATCCGTACCTTTACCTCTGACATACTGCGTACACCCGCACTGTGCCTTCTTCCCGCCTGCGTACGTCGCACTTCGCCATTTTTTGTACTGCGTGTGCCCCGCAATGTGCCCTCTCCTGCGCTTTGTACCCCGCACTGTGCCTTTGACTGTGCTGCGTACCCACGCACTGCGCCTTTGACTGCGTTACGTACCCACGTACTGTGCCTTCGGATCGCCTGCGGACTTCTGATTAGGGCCAAATTTTCAGTACACCAATGTGCCACAGTCAGTTAGATCCACAGATTTGATTATGCGCTCGAGAGATCACGACTTCATAGATTTACCTTCAAAATTACTTTTATTTAGATCAAGCATTAACAACCCAATATTCCATATCTTAAGATATTCAATTGAAAAGATACATCAGCCAAGTGATATCCTTCCCTATTTATAGACAAGCCCTTATTCACACCATGGGACAAAACCATCAATAACCAATACAAGGGATCCAAACCGGGGCTAAAATAGATCCTATACCATGGGCCAAAACCATAGCATCAGAAAAGGCGGGCTAAATACCACGGGCAAAACATAAGAAACCCCACGTGAGCGCGCTTCACTGCCTTGAAGTGAGTGAACTGGGGTTCCGCACCTACAGAACGGGTAACCTGCGGGTATGATTGCACCTCCTGCACGGTGAACCTGTGGGTCCGCACCTTTTGAACCATTCACCCGCTAGCCTCTTAATTTCCATCATTTTGAGAGCCTGAACAGACGATTGCCATTTGAGTGAGTTTCCATCAAGTACAACACCTGTATCATAGAGCCATACCAGAATCATAATGCCAACAATCTCCCCCTTTGGACTTGATGGCAACCTCAAGATCCTCAACGTCATTCTCCCCCTTTGACATCAAGGGCAAAGGGTTTATGCTCTCCCTAAGAACATGCTCCCCCTCACTATAAACCAGATCTGCAAAGAAGAATCATAATCCACCGACCATGAAAGAGATAGAGACGTATTGCAGCCATGTTTAGATCAACATCTGTGTTCTCCTTATGAGCTACCATAATGCCAACAATGCATTATATGCTCCCCCTGAATTTGTGCCATTCGATCTTCGACCAATCCACAAACTAACACATGTACGCATATACCCAGATGAACCTTGCGTACAACCAACACTCAGAAGAGATTCAACAACAAGATGATGCATCAACAACCCCCAGCCTTTGTCTGAGGTATTCAAAGGTCTCCCTGGGCAGTGGTTTGGAGAGTATATCAGCAACCTGTTCCTTGGAAGGAACATACTCCAACTTGACCTTTTGTTCAAGCACTTGTTCCCGGAGAAAATGATACTTGATCGGTATTTGATTAGTCTTTGAATGCATGACTGGGTTCTTTGAAATGCTGATTGCACTTGTATTATCACATAAGATGGAGGTAGGTGGTGTACAAGTGATTTCATTATCCTGCAAGGTCTGCATCATCCAAAGGAGTTGAGTGTAGCAAGATGCAGCAACAACATATTCTTCTTTAGCTGTAGACAAGGCAATCGAACTCTGTTTCTTGCTGAACCAAGATACTAATCTGGAACCAATAAAGAATGCACCACCACTTGTTCTCTTCTTGTCATCCACGCTTCCGGCCCAATCTGCATCTGTATAAGCATGAAGTGTGAGATCTGTATCTCTAGGATACCATAAGCCATAATTTTGAGTCCCTTGAAGATATTTGAAAATTCTCTTCACTGCCTGAATATGAATTTCCTTTGGATTTGCCTAAAATCTTCCAACTATTCCCACTGCATGCATGATGTTTGGTCTGGTACCTGTCAAATAAAGTAGACTTCCAATCATAGATCTATAGGTTGGTTGATGCACTGCTGCCGATTCGTAATTTGCACTGAGGTTGCATCTTGTTACCATTGGTGTACATACTGGTTTTGCATCTTCCATGCCATATTTCTTCAAAATCTACTTGAAATACTTGGTTTGAGACAAGAAGGTCCCTCCTTCATTTTGTTGGATTTGCAATCCAAGAAAGTATGTCAGTTCTCAAAGCAAGGACATTTCAAATTCTTTCTGCATCACCAAGGCAAACCTTTGACTCATAGGTTCTTCATTGCTACCAAAGATAATGTCATCTACATACACAACAAGTATTAGCAATTTGTCATTTTCAATTTTTATATAAATATTTCTATCCACTGATCCTTTTGAAAAACCTTGTTGATGAAGATAATTGTCCAAATGATAGTACCAAGCCCTTGGAGCTTGTTTAAGACCATAGAGAGCCTTTTTCAATCTCCATACAAGATTTGGATCATTTCCAAGAATGAAACCATCTCGCTGCTCAATGTATACTTCTTCTTCTAAGTCTCCATTCAGAAAGGTTGATTTCACGTCCATTTGAAATACTTTAAACTTTTGAAAGCTTGAGAGTGCAAGGACCATTTGGATGGCCTCAAGTCTTGCAACAGGAGCAAAAGTTTCTTCAAAATCTATTCCTTCTTGCTGCGCATACCCTTTACAAACAAGTTTGGCCTTGTTTCTAATTACTTCCCCATTTTCATTCAACTTA
>APFE031638144.1:40755-79659 GCA_000404065.3 Pinus taeda
ATGGATCTTCCTTCAAGCGATAAAGCTCCTTCAGAAGGACCTGCTCTGATACCAATTGTTGGAAATAATACTGAGAGAGGGGGTGAATCAGTATTATCAAATTATTTTCAATATGCCTTCATTTATTTATTGATCATTAACTTGTATATAATAATGAGCATGAAACAAGAAAAACAGATAGTCACACCAAAGAACACTAGATATAAGGTGGAAATCCAATGTGGGTGAAAACCACCTGCTGCAATATGTCTCTATCTTCTTTCAATTAGAAACTTATTTTACAATGATTTTGTACTGGTGCAGTCCTTTACCAGTACGCAGGTTGCAACCTTCAGAGAGCTAAACTCTCTCTCGTTTTCCAGTCTCTCCTGGAAGGGAACTACAACCCCATTTTTCTCTTTTGCTTGTTTAAGGACCACGTTTCTTTATTTTTCGAACAGAAATCTAAACCCAGAACATTGTTGCAATAGATAAAAGACAATCAACAATTGTTTCAAGATAAGACAGCAACTTCACCAACAGGGGCCTGTGTATATCCGCAACTCTTCTGAGACTGAACTGCGCAGATCCGCACTGGTTGTTCTTCTGCTTTGCGTACTTTTCTTCAGATCCGCACCTTTACTTCTGACATACTGCGTACACCCGCACTGTTCCTTCTTCCCGCCTGCATATCTCGCACTTCGCCCTTTTTTGTACTGCGTGTGCCCCACACTGTGCCCTCTCTTGTGCTGCGTACCCCGCACTGCGCCTTTGACTGCGCTGCGTACCCACGCACTGCGCCTTTGACTGCGCTGCATTCCCATGCACTGCACCTTCAGATCGCCTATGGACTTCTGATTAGGGCCAAATTTTCAGTACACCAATGTGCCACAGTCAGTGAGATCCACAGATCTGATTATGCGCTCGAGAGATCACGACTTCATAGATTTAACTTCAAAATCACTTTTGTTTAGATCAAGCATTAACAACCCAATATTCCAGATCTTGAGATATTCAATTGAAAAGATACATCAGCCAAGTGATGTCCTTCCCTATTTATAGACAAGCCCTTATTCACACCATGGGACAAAACCACCAATAACCAATACAAGGGATCCAAACCGGGGCTAAAATAGATCCTATACCATGGGCCAAAACCATAGCATCAGAAAAGGCGGGCTAAATACCACAGGCAAAACATAAGAAACCCCACGTGAGCGCGCTTCACTGCCTTGAAGTGAGTGAACTGGGGTTCCGCACCTACAAAACGGGTAACCTGCGGGTATGACCGCACCTCCTGCACGGTGAACCTGCGGGTCCGCACCTTTTGAACCATTCACCTGCGAGCCTCTTAATTTCCATCATTTTGAGAGCCTGAACAGACCATTGCCATTTGAGTGAGTTTCCATCAAGTACAACACCTGTATCATAGAGCCATACCAGAATCATAATGCCAGCACCTTCTTCCCTCCATGAGAAGAATTCGATATGAAATTGGGAGCCTTCCCCTTCCCTTTCCTTGTCTTACTTACTAAGGAAATATTTTATTCATCATGATTATTGGATGAAGAACCATCTCGTGTGCTCCTCCTAATCTCTTCCTGCATAATATTTGACCACAGTCATTCCAAATATGGCAGTTTCTGCCCTCCATTCACAAAGTCCTGGTAGTTATTCCAACTCTTTGTAAGACCAAGGAGAGCAAGGCTAACCATATCATCATTGGTAGTAGTTATTCCCACACATCCAAGCTCATCTCTATAGGTGGTGAGCTTATTCGGATATGTGGAAATAGTATCACCCTTCTCCATCTTGAATCTTTCAAGCTTATCCTTGAGTGCCTGTTTCCTCTGGTCACTACTATTCTGGTAGAGGTCCTTCAATGTCTTCCACATTGAAAATGGAGTATCCTTCCCATGAATACTCGAGACAATATGGTCTTGAAATCCCTCAACGATGATTCGTCTCACCTTTGCCACACACTTCTTCCACTCAGCCAACTCTTGTCCATTAGTTGAAGCTGTCTTTGGAGTTTCTTGATCAATGAATTCCTTCAAGCCATTGTCTTCTAATACAACCTCCAATATATCTTTCCATGCTATGCAATTTGAGCTACCTTCCAGGGCATACTCGAGTTTGAATCCATAGAACACCATTGGCCAACCTTGAAGTATGATATGAATTCGATTTGCACCTGCAACACCGAACTTCAAACATTGAATTCTCTTCTCAGTATACTATTTGCAGCTCTGATACCATGTAGAAAATCTATGATAGGTTAACCCGATAATGCAATATAAACCAAAGTAGAATACTAAAACCTACTTCTACTATGAATTTGCGGAAGCTTAAAGATTGAGCTGAACAATATAACCAGAAGAAAAAGAATCAATGGCACAATCCTCACAAATGCTTACAGGAAATCTTGGCTTCTCTCTAGTCTTCCTCTCTGCCCTCCAACTCCTATTTCCTTTCGTTTTTCCTTGTGGATGATTAGCCTCTTACCAAGTGGAAAACTATCCTTCAAAACTACGCAATCCTCAAGGATGAATCCTTGACTGCACGCATGAGTTTTCTCCATGAGAAAAAACATGCAACTAATAATACACTATCCTTGAACATTAATCTCAACTGGTTCTTTCTCAGAATAGATATGCATGAGTTTTGATGAGGGAATCTTCAGTTAACTAGATTAGCCCTAGTTGAGTGCATTAATGCATCAACTGAATGTTAACTCACAATTAGTTCCTCAAACAGTTTGGAACTAATTTAACTAGACATAACTCAGTAAACTGAGTAAACTAATTACAGCTCAAATATAACTCAATCTTATATCCTTAATTTAAGGGATAACTCTTACATGACTTCAGAAAGACTTCGAACTTGAATTTCTCCAACTAATTAATTTAAAATAAATTAACTAATTATTTCTGTCACAACTCTAACTCTATTAACCCGAATTCACACACATAATTTTTTTTTTATAAGGTTCACCTACTAACGAATATGCACACGCTATATAAGGTTGATGGTAAACATATCTGGCATTAATATTATTATCCCATGATATCGTGCGGAGAATGTACCACAGGATTTGGGAAGTACATTGTTTACATTGTTTATTTCCAAAATGATTAATGCCATGCCGCCACCGCTTGCCATGTGGCTTACTTACCAATTCATACTGCTGGCGACTGTGACTGCTCTTTACTGTTTTGACCGAACCCTGCACTTTGGGATCCGGAGACAAGATCTAACGGTGTTGCGGGAGCTCTCTACCATCGAACGATGGAGAGCTAATCCCACTGTCCAAGGTTTATTGTTTTAGGGTTTGAGGTCCGCGGGTATACCCTGCTGCCAAAGCATGCAATGGGCATTTTCCTCTGTGGCTTCCATGGGCGTGTTTGACTTGCCTCCAGGCTCTACCGGGCTGGAACCCTCTACTACTCTATCAGGTATACAGTTCCGTCTCTACTAAAGCATGTTCAGACTTCGTTTACAGGTATACCATCCATTAGTTTTGCATTTAACTATTTATGTTTTGATACAGACATACAGTCTGTCGCACCCTATCCATTTCGCGTTATTTCTATGTTTTCATGTTCTTCCAGGTATACAGTCGTTCGCTTATCGACTAATTATCTTGTATATAAATATATCCATACCTTTACAGGTATTCAATCGGTCGCTTATCGATTGTTAAACTTTGTCTATTTATCTTCATGCTTTCACAAGTATACAATCGGTCGCTTATCGACTGTTTAGCTTTGTTTATTTACCTCCTGGCGATGGCGGTGACTTCTCTGCTGCACGGCGCAGGTCTTGTATTCATTTGGTATTTGCCGAATCGTTCCATCCGAGTATTGTTCCGGGTTGTTGTTTTCCAGTTTCTGCAAACTCAAGATGAGGTAAGATGGATACCGTCGACCCTTGGTTTATTTTGATTGTTACAGTCTATTTCCTTTCGGATAGCCTAGCTCTGCTAATGGGTTGTTATTGTATGGCAGGGGTTACACTTAGCGACGGTAAAAGGTTGATAACCAATCTGCTTGGTTCGACGCTTACAGGTCAGTCAATAATTTTATTGGGCATTCAAGTATGCATCGAGGTGTCGGTTTCTAGGTTAACCTCGCCGTTTGCTGGCAGGTTCCTCCATTTACTGTTGAAGCCCTCAACTATTCTACCGTGGTTGTAGCGATTAAATTTCCGTTCTGGGTTATTGTATTTACTTGTTTAGATATGGCTTCATTGCCTTGGTTGCTCATGGATTTTTATCCATGGTTGTAAAGGATATGGCACAATGGCCTCCCTTAAGTGACTCACTTTGTACCTGTTGATAAGATTTTGGTTTTTTGTTTGATATTGAACTGTACCCACTTCCAGATTTTCTAATATTATATATATACAAACTTGTTTTCTTTATGCGCATTACCATTCTTCCTATGTGATTATTAGAAGTGTTTGCTTTCTGCAGTTTTTAATTTCGAGCTGGGCGTGAACCCGTAGATAGTATTCATATGGGTTTGCCCTCACTGGCTCGGTACAGTTTGATTCACCCAACAAGGATTTATTTTTTTTGTGCGATATTAGCTATGGGTCTTCTGAGTAGCTATTATGTTATTTATATCTTTGCATACCCATATGGTATTCGGTGATTGTTTCACTACAGGCTCTCAATGGTTAGTTGTCTGGTTTTTATCCGCATATGGTTCATTAAGATATTCTGGGTTATCGCCTTTTCTTTTCTTTGCTCACGGTATTTAAAGAAAAATACCTTTACGAGGAATGACTGAATGTCTCATAATTTCTATAGTATTTAGGTTTTAGTCGTTATATTTGAACAGCTCTGTCACAGACATTTTGCAGCGTAATACCATTGTATAATATGGTGTAAGTTTTATTTCATGAATTACCTTTATTGAGGAATGTTGTTAAACTTTTCGTGTTCACGACTGCATGTATAAATAAAGCTTCCCTTCCGTCATTTAGCTACAGTTCCCTACTCGGCCTGTTGAGTTCATAACATTCTAGCATATTCTCTTATTTAACTCTATTTGAGACTATTGTGACCATTATTATTTACTGTTGTTTTCGCTTACAGCCTACTGGTTACCCTCCTATTACTGAGGAGTTACCTCCGGCTAGCGAGTAATGAAGATTATTCTACATTGTTTGGCCTTTATACAGTAATTTATGAGTTCATTCCTTCTTTGTTTATTTCATAGAATACTGTTAAGCCTTTTTCTCACTTAACTAGACGATACAGACATAGTAACTGTACAAGATTCACAGTCATACTTACCTGAGAAATTTGTCCTTAGGATTCCACACATTTCCAGGTTTTTAAGAAAAGGGAACTATCCCTTGCTTATCGATCCTCCCCACCATGAGACTAATTGCCAGAATTATGTCTCCCCCCAAGCTCATTGCTAGACCACTGTCTTCAGCAATTACTTGAATGCACAACATGTGCCATGTTATCTGATCACCACCATACGTAACATGCCTGTTTTTCCTTGTCTTCCGTCTGTTCCCAAATAGCCCGGATCTCCCCTCCTTTCTAAGGAAGGAGTAAGACAGTTAGGGTTTTCTTTCCCTTCTTGACAACCTTTTTTTTTTTTTTTAAAGGAAAATAAAATTATCATCAAGAAAATAACTTCCTTGCTCGAAGTAACTGAATGTAATTCTTTTATTCATGCTCCAGTTTTTACACAAGTAATACTAATACTCTTTTATCCCAGTGATATATTATATATATATATATATAATAAATATATAATATATATATACATATATGTTTTTTAAGAAAACAGAGAAGTAATTTCATTAATTACCGGTGTCATTACACATTCCCCCCCTGAGATTGGACATCGTCCCCATGTCTTCCAGCTTCAAACGGTCCTGGATAATTCTTTAACATTAGCGCTTCATCTTCCCAAGTGGCCTCCTCAGGCCCAAAATGTTGCCATTGAACCTTAACTTGGGTAATAACTCGTTTCCGCATCTGCACTTCTCTCCGGTCGAGAATGTTCAGAGGTTCGACCAGAACCTCTCCTTCCTGTTCGACCTGCAGCAAGTAATATTTAAGTTAGTTTTTCTTTTCTTTTACGAAAATAATCGTCTAACTATTATCTTGACAAGCCTATTTGTCCTATTAGATCCCACCTGAATCTCTTTCCATCTGATCACATGTCTAGGATCATAGACATATTTTTTTAAAATTGATACATGGAAAACGTTGTGAACCCGGATGTGGCTGGGTAGAGCGAGTTGGTATGCTACCGGCCCAACTCTTGCTAGCACTTGGAAGGGTCCACAATATCCGGGGGCTAACTTAGTGCACCCGCTCCATTGTAATGTACTTCTCTTGGCTTGAATCTTAATGTACACATGGTCTCCCACCTGATATTCTTTAAACCTTATTTTCCGATCTGCAAAATTTTTCTGTCTATCTTGGGCAGCTTTCAAATTAGCTCGTACCGTTTTTACCATGTCTTCCATTTCCTTAAGCATCTCAGGCCCTAAACTCAATCTATCCTCCGGTCCAACCCAATTCGAGGGAGTACGACACTTCCGTCCATACAGAATTTCAAAACGACTTAGTTGGGTTGAGGTATGGTATCCATTGTTATATGCGAATTCTACCAAATGTAGATACTCCTCCCACAGCGTAGGCTGTTGCATCACGTAAGCTCTTAACATGTCCTCGACCACTTGGTTTACCCGTTCCGTTTTCCCATCCGTTTGGGGATGATACGCTGTACTGAAATTCAGCTGAGTTCCCAATTCAGCAAACAATGTCCTCCAAAAGGCTGAAGTGAATTTCACATCTCGATTAGAAATGATTGTCTTCGGAAGTCCATGTTATTTGAACACGTTCTGCATAAAGACATGAGCAATCTGGGCAGCCTTGTATGTAGATTGTACATGTATGAAATGTGCGGCTTTACTCAATTTGTCTACGACCACCATTATAGAGTCATTATTTCTCTTCGTCTTTGGCAACCCAGTGATAAAATCCATGGTAATGGTCTCCCATTTCCATTCTGGTATGGGTAGTGGCTGTAATAGTCCGGCTGGATGTTGATGTTCTGTTTTAATTTGTTGGCATTCCAAACACTGAGTCAAATATTCGGTCACATCCTTCTTCATTCCAGGCCAGAAATAATTTCTTCGAATTGCAGTAATCATCTTCTGATAGCCTGGATGTCCCGCATAGTGACTAGTGTGGAACTCATCCAAAATCAGATTTTTAATCTGGCTTTCATTGGGTATATATATTCTTCCTTTGTAATAGAGCACACCTGCATTATCCAGTTCAAATTTTTGTTGGTTTCCCTCACCATTGGCCTGCTGTAGTTGCTCCTTAATTTTTTGGTATTCTGCATCCTGCTCTGCTGTTTCCTGTACAGTTTCTAAGAGAGTACTCTTCCAACTACTCAGGGATATTTGATATAAGCTTTGTACCTTTCGACTTAAGGCATCAGCCACTCGGTTTTCCTTCCCCTGCAAATTTTTAATATCGAAGTCAAATGTGCTTAGGAAATCCGCCCATCTAGCTTGTCTGGTGTTTAAAGTGGGCTGGCTGAAGTAGTTAGTTAGACTATGATGGTCAGTCAATAACAAAAACTTTCTTCCTATGAGATAGTGCCGCCACATCTTCAGAGCATGTATAACAACGGTCAGTTCCAAATCATAAGCAGAGTATTTTTTTTCATGTTCTTTTAACTTTCTTGATTCATAGGGAATCACTTTTCCTTCTTGCATTAATACACCTCCCAGCCCTTCCTTGCTTGCATCCGTACATACCACATATTCTTTGTCAGGATCAGCTATACTCAAGATAGGTGCTGTAGTAAGCAATTGTTTTAAGTGTTCGAAGCTTCTCTGACATTCGGGGGTCCAGTGGAATGCTCTTCCCTTTTTCTACAGAGATGTGATGGGGAATGCCACTTTGGAGAAATTTTTCGCAAATCGTCTATAGTACCCGGCTAAACCCATAAAGGACCGAATATCCATGACATCCTTTGGTACAGGCCACTCCATTATAGCCTTTACCTTTTCAGGGTCTACACAAATTCCCTCTTTGGTAATTACATGGCCTAAATACTGAATCTCCTCTTGGAAAAAGTCACATTTACTAAACTTGGCGTATAGCTGGTGTTCTCGAAGGGTCTGCAGCACCATTTTAAGATGTTCCTGGTGCTCTTTGACCGTACGGGAATATATCAATATGTTGTCAATGAATATCAGCACAAACCGATCCATATAATGATGAAAAATACTATTCATTAAACACATGAATGTGGCAGGGGCGTTAGTTAACCCAAAAGGTAATACCACAAACTCATAATGCCCATACCTTGTTCGGAAGGCAGTTTTGGCAATGTCCTCTTCTTTAATCCGGATCTGGTGGTAGCCTGACCTTAAGTCAATCTTAGAGAACACAGTTGCTCCTTTCACTTGGTCGAACAATTCGTCAATCCGTGGTAAGCGATACTTGTTTTTGATGGTCAGTTTGTTTAACTGACGATAATCAATACACATTCGGAGGGTTCCATCTTTTTTCTTGACGAACAATACTGGGGCTCCCCAAGGTGACACACTAGGTTGAATGTAATTTTTATCTAATAATTCCTGCAGTTGCATCTTCAATTCTGTTAACTCAGGCACACTCATTCTGTAAGGTGCTCTTGATACTGGAGCTGCGCCTGGTATCAATTCGATAGTAAAGTCTATATTTATTTTCGGGGGTAATCCGGGGATTTCCTCCGGAAATACATCTGTAAATTCCTGTACCACAGGAATGTTATCTAAGGTTGCTGCTTTGCCTTTAGAATCTGCAAAACCCACTTGTATAGCATACATCTGACACCCTTTTCGAATACATTTTGCCAGCTGAGTCGCGGTTATTGGTCGGATTTGCACTGGTCGCTGGATCCCTTGTATTTCTTTTCTATGTCCATCTTGATCTTTATAATAAATAACTTTAGTTTTGCAATCAACTAACGACCAGTGTCTTTCCAACCAGTCCATTCCAATTAAAACATCGTATGATCCGAGAGGAAGTACATTCGGATCTGCTACCACTGATTCTCCAGCTATTGTAAGCAAAAAATCCTTAATTTTTGCTGTGACTCGCCTCTTGGCTCCTGTGGCTAGTTGTACCAACCATGGGTTTTTAAATCTAACAGGCTGTAATTTACAGCGTTCTACTATCTTGGGACTCACATAACTTAATGTAGCACCTAGGTCAATTAAAACAGTTATAGTAAAGTTTGAAATATTACCTTCTAATTCGACCATAGTGGGTTGATATTCTGCCTGGCGATTGTCCAAAGCTGCGTTAATTTAGGGTATGCTACGTCCAAGTTCACCAACAGTTGAAGCTTCATGAATTTGGGACAGCTGTTCTGTTCCCTTCCGTTGTGGGCAGTTTTTAACATAGTGTGGTCCCCCACAGCCCCAGCACTGTACCTGGGGTCTAGCCGTCCCCTCACTGTCCATTCTTACATGTTGTTCATTGATTTTTGGTTCATTTGATGTCTTAAACTTGGCTGCACTTCTGGTTACATTTCTATTATTTGGCCCCTTGCCAAATCCTTTGCCACTGCGACTACCTTTATTTAGACCATTTGTCTTGAAGCCTTTCCTTTCATTCCATTTCTTGCTAGCAGTCTCTCCTTTTTGCTTGCTTTGTTGGTAACAAATTCTGGCTTTACGAATGACCTCGTCCATTGACTTAGGATTATCGAATTCAATCCTTTCCTGCATGTATGGAGGCAGGCTGCTAACAAAACGTTGCACTTTTGCTTTTTCTTCCCTTATATATGGCACATAACGGACAAGGAGGTGAAGCGAGTAATAAATCCATCCATCGTCTGCTGTCCCAACCGCAGATCATGGAATTCTCGCTCTTTTTCATCATAAAAACGTTCAGTTAAGTATCTCTCCTTAAAGTACCGTTGGAAATTTTCCCAAGTGATCGTTTGTTCCGTCACTCCTTTCACTATCTTGACTTCCTCCCACCATAAGGTGGCCTTTCCCTGCAGTTGGAAAATAGCCAACCGGGCTTTAAGGTTATGGTCGTACTCGTACAGTTGAAAATACTTATTCATATTAATCAACCATGCTTCTGCCGCTTCTTCCTGTTCTCTGTCAAAATGTGGTGGCTTAATCTTGCGGAATTCTCCTTGTAACTCCATCCTTTGTCTCTTTGAGGTTTGCTGTTCCAATGCATTATCAGAACGCTCCTCTTGTTCTTCATATCTCTCAGGTGGTATAGGATGATTCTGTTCCTCTGACATCCGCTGCTATTCTGCACTACGATTAATTGGCAATTGATTCTGTCTCTCAGACAGACTTTTTAAAATCCTTTCCTGTTCTATTGTCAGTCGTGCATTGTCTTCTCGTAATCGAGCCATTTCCCTTTTAAGTTCTTGTACCGTTTCCAAGATTGCTTGATTGGTAACCCTGGCTTCTTCCCCAAGTTGTACCCATAGTTCTGGGTTAATTTCCGGATCATGAGTCCCTTGTCCCGCTGTGTACCTATGAGATGCACCATCTGCTCTTCTCATGTTGTAATTACTTGGCTTCTGTTCCTGAGCTTGTTCATAATTTAAGTAGCAGAATAACAAACATCAGCATGTTAATGGCAATAATTATATACATTATTTCTATCTCTGATACTTCCACATGAACATTACTATGATTCATCAGAATTTCGCATTTATATTGTTTTGTTATCCTAGAGGCCTCAGTTTTGTAACTGGGCTCTGATACCATATGTCACAACTCTAACTCTATTAACCCGAATTCACGGACATAAATTTTTTTTTATAAGGTTCACCTACTAACGAATATGCGCACGCTATATAAGGTTGATGGTAAACATATCTGGCATTAATATTATTATCCCATGATATCGTGCGGAGAATGTACCACAGGATTTGGGAAGTACATTGTTTACATTGTTTATTTCCAAAATGATTAATGCCATGCCGCCACCGCTTGCCATGTGGCTTACTTACCAATTCATACTGCTGGCGACTGTGACTGCTCTTTACTATTCTGACCGAACCCTAGACTTTGGGATCCAGAGACAAGATCTAACGGTGTTGCGGAAGCTCTCTACCATCGAACGATGGAGAGCTAATCCCGCTCTCCAAGGTTTATTGTTTTAGGGTTTGAGGTCCACGGGTATACCCTACTACCAAAGCATGCAATGGGCATTTTCCTCCGCGGCTTCCATGGGCGTCTTTGACTTGCCTCCGGGCTCTACCGGGCTGGAACCCTCTGCTACTCTATCAGGTATACAGTTCCGTCTCTACTGAAGCATGTTCAGACTTCGTTTACAGGTATACCATCCATTAGTTTTGCATTTAAATATTTATGTTTTGATACAGACATACAGTCTATCGCACCCTATCCATTTCGCGTTATTTCTATGTTTTCATGTTCTTCCAGGTATACAGTCGTTCGCTTATCAACTAATTAGCTTGTATATAAATATATCCATACCTTTACAGGTATTCAATCGGTCGCTTCTCGACTGTTCAACTTTGTCTATTTATCTTCATGCTTTCACAAGTATACAATCGGTCGCTTATCGACTGTTTAGCTTTGTTTATTTACCTCCTGGCGATGGCGGTGACTTCTCTGCTGCACGGCACAGGTCTTGTATTCCTTTGGTATTCGCCGACTCGTTCCATCCGAGTATTGTTCCAGGTTGTTGTTTTTCAGTTTCTGCAAACTCAAGCCGAGGTAAGATGGATATCGTCGACCCTTGGTTTATTTTGATTGTTACAGTTTATTTCCTTTCAGATAGCCCGACTCTGCTAACGGGCTGTTATTGTATGGCAGGGGTTACACTTAGCGACGGTAAAAGGTTGATAACCAATCCGTTTGGCTCGACACTTACAGGTGAGTCAATAATTTTATTGGGCATTCAACTATGCATCCAGGTGTCGGTTTCCAGGTTAACCTCGCTGTTTGTTGGCAGGTTCCTCCATTTACTGTTGAAGCCCTCAGCTATTCTGCTGTGGTTGCAGCAATTAGATTTCCGTTATGGGTTATTGTATTTACTTGTTTAGATATGGCTTCATTGCCTTGGTTGCTGGTGGATTTTTATCCATGGTTGTAAAGGATATGGAACAATGGCCTCCCTTAAGCGACTCACTTTGTACCTGTTCATAAGATTTTGGTTTTTGGTTTGATATTGAACTGCACCCACTTCCAGATTTTCTAATATTATATATATACAAACTTGTTTTCTTTATGCGCATTACCATTCTTCCTATGTGATTATTAGAAGTGTTTGCCTTCTACAGTTTTTAATTTCGAGCTGGGCGTGAACCCGTAGATAGTATTCATATGGGTTTGCCCTCACAGGCTCGGTACAGTTTGATTCGCCCAACAAGGGTTTATTTTTTTTGTGCGATATTAGCTATGGGTCTTCTGAGTAGCTATTCTATTATTTATATGTTTGCATAGCCATATGGTATTCGATGATTGTTTCACTACAGGCTCTCAATAGTTGGTTGTCTGGTTTGTATCCGGATATGGTTCATTAAGATATTCTGGGTTATCGCCTTTTCTTTTCTTTGCTCACGGTATTTAAATAAAACTACCTTTACGAGGAATGACTGAATGTCTCATAATTTCTACAGTATTTAGGTTTTAGTCGTTATATTTGAACAACTCTGTCACAGAGATTTTGCAGCGTAATACCACTGTATAATATGGTGTAAGTTTTATTTCGTGAATTACCTTTATTGAGGAATGTTGTTAAAGTTTTCGTGTTCACGGCTGCATGTATAAATAAAGCTTCCCTTCTGTCATTCAGCTACAGTTCCCTGCTCGGCCTGTTGAGTTAATAACAGTCTAGCATATTCTCTTATTTAACTCTATTTGAGACTATTGTGACCATTATTATTTACTGTTGTTTTCGCTTACAGCCTACTGGTTACCCTCCTATTACTGAGGAGTTACCTCCGGCTAGCAAATAATGAAGATTATTCTACATTGTTTGGCCTTTATACAGTAATTTATGAGTTCATTCCTTCTTTGTTTATTTCATAGAATACTATTAAGCCTTTTTCTCACTTAACTAGACGATACAAACACAGTAACTGTACAAGATTCACAGTCATACTTAACTGAGAAATTTTTCCTTAGGCTTCCACACCTTTCCAGGTTTTTAATAACAGGGAACTGTCCCTTGCTTATCGATCCTCCCCACCATGAGACTAATTGCCAGAATTATGTCTCCCCCCAAGCTCATTGCCAGACCACTGTCTTCAGCAATTACTTGAATGCGCAACATGTGCCATGTTATCTGATCACCACCAGACGTAACATGCCTGTTTTTCCTTGTCTTCCGTCTGTTCCCAAACAGCCCAGATCTCCCCTCCTTTCTAAGGAAGGAGTAAAACAGTTAGGGTTTTCTTTCCCTCCTTGACAACTGTTTTTTTCTTTTTTTAAAAGGAAAAGAAAATTATCATCAAGAAAATAACTTCCATGCTCGAAGTTACTGAATGTAATTCTTTTATTCATGCTCCAGTTTTTACACAAGTAATACTAATACTCTTTTATCCCAGTAATATATATATATATGTGTGTGTGTGTGTATTGTATATATAATATATATATATATATATAGATATATATATAATATAAATATAGAATATATATATATATATATCTGGTGTGTGTGTTTTTTTTTAAGAAAACAGAGAAGTAATTTCATTAATTACCGGGGTCATTACAATTTCCAAGTAGCTGTTAAGACTAAATTCTTTTTTAATTCACAATTTAATTCAAGCACAAATTAAATTGGAATATTCTTGTTGCCATATTTCAACACTCCCTCTCAACAAGAAAGGGATTATCCGCCACCCCGATCCTGTCTCTATGGAACTCGAATTTACACTTTGAAAATGCCTTTGTCAAAATGTTAGCTTCTTGCTCCTCTATCGAAATATATTGTAGAAACATGATCCTTCTCGCTACGCAGTATTTGAGATGATGATACCAAATTTCGATGTGCTTGGACCTATCATGAAATACTGGATTCTCAGAGAGTTTGATACAACTTTGATTATCATAATAGATCACAATTAGATCCATCCTCTAATCAAACAAACCAACTAGGATTTTCCGCGTCTAGATGGCCTCACATGCTGCCTGACTTGCAGCCATGTATTCTACCTCTGTCGAGCTGAGTGCAACCGGCCTCTATTTCCTATTGTCCCAAGAAACTGTTGTTGAGCCAAGGTTGAAAATCCCTCCTGATGTGCTCTTTTGATCCAGGGAAAATTTTAGGAACCCCCACTAAATTTACATGTATAATAAATGGGCGAATCTCCATGGTATATAGGAAAAATGGAAGGCGATTTTGTCAATAATATGATATGTATATATAATTTTTTGGCGAATCTCTCACCAGGAATGGAAAATATTTTACTCAATTATAAAATCTTGTGGTTATTGAATACACAAATGAAATCATTGCATTTCTTTAAAATATCTTTTCAAATAAAATTAACGAAATTACATATCGATAATCTAGTGGGTGTAAGATAAAATTCACCCGTGCCATTCACAGAAAGCATGAGAAAAAACCTAATACTATATATAAAACCAAGAAAAATGCAAATTCATCACTTCTAGGGACCTCATAACCACCCTGCCAATACACAAGTATGTTCTTGTTTGCAATTAGAAAAATTACCCAAATCACAATCCATTTACTCCACTTCTAGGGACCTAGTAAGCACCCTGCCAATACACAAGTATGTTCCTGTTTGCAATTAGAAAAATTACCCAAATTACAATTTGTTTACTCCAGCATATGTTGGAAAGTTATAGAAGGATGACTAGTGCAATCAATCCATTCCTTTTAGCCCTTGATTTGTTTCAGTTTAAAACATAAGTATACAAATATACTTGTCCAATGTCTATGCTTTAACCATTTACGTTAAGATGTTTTTACAATATAATTTCCTAAGTCTATTTAATATCTTCATTATCATAAAAACCAACCTATATCCATCTTAACTCCACATCTATCACTCTTAGGGGGATGAAATCTATTTATCCCTCTCAGCACTTGGTAAACCCATAATTAAGATGGATCTAAGATAGAATTTCCCCTTTAAATAGTCTATGCTCACATGAATACCATGGGTCAATACCATGGGTTATCATAAACCCGGAGCTTAAAAATTACTATTAGTAATTTATAAAAATTGATAAAATTAATAGTTGATTTTTATTTTATTTTTTATTTTAACCAAGCTAAAATGTTTAACCTACATTAAATTACAACATCCATTCTTGATCCACCAAGCCCCAAGAGGATCAAATATTTTTTCACTCTATGCTAGTTTGCATATCACGAAATTTGATACCTCTCGAGGGTTAGTAGATCCAAAGTAAAGATGGATCTATGCTAGTTTAATCCCCCCATTTAAATAGGCTACATTCTAGGTGAATACCATGGGTCAATACCATGTGCCATTTTAGTGAATACCATGTGCCATATTTTTATTAATTCTAATATTAGGGTTAATAATGGTTTTTTTGCATGGTATTAATAACAATCTAGTCCATTTGTTTTCCATAGTCTTTTGTTTATATTTTTATTAATTTACCATTTGATTCGTAAATATAAGGTGACTTATGGAGTAAATATAAAAAAAATGTTTTATTTGTTTACCATACCTCTCGCTTATTTATATTCTTATTAATTTTCCATACCTCTTTTACAAATATGGTATTTGGCCCATAGGATTCACTTAAATAAAACCTTTTTCTGAGCCTACATAAATACAACGAGGGTTATGGACTAAATATAAAAAGAGGTTTTATTTATTTACCATACGTCTAGTTTATTTATATTTTTATTGATTTACCAAACCTTTTGAGTAAGTATAAAAGACGTTTTATTTATTTACCATACCTCCACTTTAATTATATTTTTATTTGTTTACACCCTTGCATGTATATAAGGTGACTTATGGAGTAAATATAAAAAATGCTTTATTTATTTACCATACCTCTCATTTATTTATATTTTTATTAATTTACCATACAACTTTTACAAATATGGTATTTGGGCCTTTGGCCCATCGGATTCACTTAAATAAAACCTATTCTTGAAAATGGGCGAATGGAAGGTTGTAACTCCTAATTTCAAGGGCTAAATTTACGTTTTTTTACCCTCTCCCTTAAAATAAGGTGGGCTATTTGAGGTGATTTATAAAAATGTACTATGATACAAAATATTCGCCCACTAAAAATTTAAAACCCCTTAATTTCGCCAAAGGGCGAACATTCGCCCCTAAAATCACCCCTATTCTGATCTGATGGACTCCCTACCTAATCTGCATCAGTGAAGACCTTTAGCTTCACTCTCTCTATCCATCTGTACCATAATCCATACTATGATGTGCGTCTGAGGTATGTCAATACATGCTTTTCCGCCTTCCAAAACATCTTTGTAGGTTGAACCATCGCTTGACTCAGTTGGTTGGCTGCATAGCACAAATCTAGTCGTGTGTTCATTAAGTACATTAGTGAACCCACAAGCTTCCTATACACAGTAGCCTCTACCACTTCTCTTGAAGTATCAAGCTCCTTCCTCTAGTTCCCTGCTACAGGAGTCTGCATGGGCTTGCACTTCTCCATGTGGAATCTCCTGAGTATCTCATTGGTATACTTTCCCTGAGACAGAAACAAATCGCCATCCTTCTGCCACAGTTCCAAGCTAAGGAAGTAATGCATGAGACCCATGTCTTTCATCTCGAATTCTCTCGCAAGGTCCTCCTTGCAAGACATGATCAATTGATCATCACGAGTCAATATGAGATCATCAACATAAAGTACGATGATCAAAAACTTACCTTTCACCACGATGTGGTACAGGTTCACATCCGCTTCACTCTTTGTGAAGCCCAACCTAGTGAAGTAGTTGTCTATCCTGGTGTACGAAGCATGAGGTGCTTTTTTTATCCCATACAATGTTCTCTTGAGTCGGCACACATGCGACTCACGATAGAAGTTCTCAAAACCTTCCATCTTCTCTATGTACACCTCTTCCTCAATCTGGCCATTGAGGAATGCAGCATTCACATCCATCTGATAGATTTTCCAACCCATCTGTGCTGATAGTGCCAACATAGATTTGATATATGAGTACCTTGTGTCAGGATAAAAATTCTCATCGTAGTCAATCCCCTCGACTTGTGAAAATTCACGGCAACAAATATTTCCTTATGCTTCTCCACACTACCATCAACGGCTTGCTTTTCCTTGTAAAGCCAATGGGAACTTGCAACAAACTTGTTCTCCGGTCTCAGAACCATGTCCAAAACAATATTACGAACTATGGAGTCACACTCCTCCACCTTATCATCAACCCAAATCGACTGCTGCACTACTTCATGAAAGGAAGATGGCTCAGTCTCAACACATTCCCTAGCAAGCACCATGTATCCAGTCTACCTCTCAGGTGACCTCCTCTGTCTGCCCTGAGAAGATGGTGCTCCCACATTCTCTCACATCCTCCAACAATCTGTCAACTTCTCTTGTGCACTTTCGTCCATCTCTGGAAAACTCTACTTGAGTGGATGTATCCACTCCTAGAACCTCTGCATGCGGCTGCTCTGCATCAGTCTGAGGCTCCTCCTCCTTAGGAACCAATAGTTCGTGCATAGCCTATAGTTGGGGCTCCCTCTCAATGGAAACTCACATGGCCTTATTCTCATAAAAATTGAGGTGTATCAGTGTACCCCAAAAATATCCCCAAATCTGTTGTCAGCTCAATCTTCTTCCATGCATCCTTTGTCACATGGAAATATACTGATGAGCCAAAGATCCTGAAGTGACCCACATTTGGTCTCTTACCAGAGAAAGCTTCCTCTGGTGTCTTCATCCCAAGTATTGGATGCGGGATTCTAGTTGGCAAATAGATAGTCATGTTGCATGCCTCAACCCACAAGTGAAGTGGTAGGCCTTGGTCATGAAGCATTGCTTGTGCTCCCCCTACAATAGTTATGTTCTTCCTCTCAGCCACCCCCATTCTACTATGTGTTATGAGGTGGTGTCAACTCTCATTTAATTCCTCACACTACACAGAAGTCCTTAAACTCTTGAGAGACATATTCTCCACCGTTGTCACTTTTCAAGGCCTTGATCTTCTTCCCTGACTCTTTCTCGACCAAAGCTTTGAACTCACAAAACTTTGTGAAGTTTTGGTCCTTCTTCTGCATGAAATAAATCTAGCATTTACGAGAATAGTCATCAATGAAAATCACATAATACCTTTGCTTCGTTGTGGATGCTGTCAGGAATGGTCCACAAAAATCACTATGAAATTGCTCTAAGATAGCCTCTTCTCGACTATCTTGCTCATGAAAGGAAGACTTGGTGTACTTTCCCAAGGTACAACCTTTGCATGTGTCAACTTGCTCAAGTTTACCTCTGGGAAGTCTTGTAGATATCTATTGCATTATCTTCAAAGCCCCATGATGCAAATGGCCCAACCTCCTATGCCACAACTCTCCAATGTCTTGGCTTTGCACCAATTCGTCTCTTGTACTCAATGTTACACAAACATCTACCTCTAGTTTATAGAGATTCTTCACCCGAATCCCTATCCTCTTGGTCCAACCAATGGCTATGTGTCTTAGCACTGCCTTTCCTTTACTGAAGACAACATCGTAGCCTTTGTCCTCCAACATTGAGACCGATACCAAGTTCTTCTTCAGTCTAGGCACATACATCACATTTGTCAAGGTGAGAGGAGCTTCATGCTACCTCTGAAAAGTAACCGTGTCCACTCCTAAAACATTATACCTTCCGTCGTCACCCATCTCTACACGCATCTTGAGGTATTTCTACTCCAAGGTATCGAATAATTTTTTATCACTGGTCATGTGGAATGAGGCTCCGCTGTCAAGATAATAGTCACAACCCATCATCGATGACATCATGCATGTGATGAGGGTAAAGTCCATTTCAAACTGAGAGGCTAATGCCTCACCTTCTGATCCTTCTGAGGATCCCTTCTTGGACTTCATCTATGGGAAATTAGTCGCATAATGTCCCATATTGTGACAATTAAAGCATATTACATTAGACATGTCACCCTTCTTCCCTCTATGAGAAGAATTCGATTTGAAAGGCGAAGCCTTCCCCTTCCCTTTCCTTGCCTTACTTTCTAAGGCCATATTTTCTTCATCATCATTCTTAGATGAAGAACCATCTTGTGTGCTCCTTCTGATCTCCTCCTGCAAAATATCCGACCATAGTCGTTCCTAATCTGACAGTTTCTCCCATCCATTCATAGAGTCTTGGTAGCTATTCCAACTCTTTGTAAGGAGAAGGAGAGCAAGGTTCACCATATCATCATTGGCAGTAGTTATTCCCACACTGCCAAGCTCATCTTTGTAGGTGGTAAGCTTGTTCATATATGCGGAAATAGTATCACCCTTCTCCATCTTGTTTCCTCGAAGCTTATCCTTGAGTGCCAGTTTCCTCTAGTCGCTACTATTCTGGTAGAGGTCCTTCAATGTCTTCCACATTAAAAATGGAGTATCCTTCCAATGGGGACAGAGACAATATGGTCTCGAACTCCCTCAAGGATGACTCGTCTCACCTTCCCTACACACTTCTTCCACTCCGCCAACTCTTGTTCATTAGTTGAAGATGGCTTTACGATTTCTTGATCAATGAATTCCTTCAAGCCATTGTCTTCTAATACAACCTCCATTCTATCTTTCCATGATATGTAATTTGGGCTACCTTCCAAGGCATACTCGAGTCTGAAGTGATAGTATGCCATTGGCAAACCTTGAAGTATGATATGAATTTGATTTATACCCGCAACCTTGAACTTCAAACTTCAAATTCTCTTCTCAATATACTGTTCACATCTCTGATACCATGTAGAAAGTCTGTGATAGGTTAACCCAATAATGCAATAAAAATCAAAGCAGAATACTATAACCTACTTCTACTATCAATTTTCGGAAGCTTAAAGATTGAGATAAACAATATAACCAAAAGAAGAAGAATCAATGGAACAATACACATAAAAATACTTTTGGGGAAATCCTCAGATAAAAACCCCACACTATTGTATCATCATACATGGTGGAAATACATAGGAATTATACAAAGCCTTAGCTCTCACAGCTAGCCAACTCTTAGTACAATCCTCACAAATGCTCATAGGTAATCTTGGCTTCTCTCTAGCCTTCCTCTTTGCCCTCCAAGCTCCTATTTCCTTGTGTTGTTCCTTGTGGATGATTAACCTCTTACCAAGTGGAAATCCAACCTTCAAAACTTCCCAATCCTCAAGGATGAATCCTTGACTGCATGCATGAGTTTTCTCCATGAGAAAACACATGCAACTAATAGTACCCTATCTTTGAACATTAATCTCAATTGGGTCTTTCTCAGAATAGACATGCATGAGTTTCCGATGAGGGAATCTTCAGTTAACTGGAGTAGCACTAGTTGAGTGCATTTATGGATCAACTGACTGTTAACTCGCTATTAGTTCCTCAAATAGTTTGGAACTAATTTAACTGGACTTAACTCAGTAAACTGAGTTAACTAATTACATCTCAAATATAACTCAATCTTATCTCCTAAATTTAAGGGATACCTCTTGCATGACTTTGGAAAGACTTCTAACTTGAATTTCTCCAACTAATTAATTTAAAATAAATAAAATAATTATTTCCAAGTAGCTGTTAAGACTAAATTCAATTTTAATTCACAATTTCATTCAAGGACAAATTAAATTGGAATATTCTTGTTTCCATATTCATCACTCCCTCTCACCAAGAAAGGGATTATCTGCCACCCTGATCCTGTCTCTATGGAACGCAAATTTACACTTTGACAATGCCTTTGTCAAGATGGCAACATCTTGCTCCTTTGTCGAAATATATTGCAGCAACATGATCCTCCTTGCTACACAGTCTCTGAGATGATGATACCAAATGTCGATGTGCTTGGACCTATCATGCAATACTGGATTCTCAAAGAGTTTGATACAACTCTGATTATCATAATAGATCACAGTTGGATCCATCCTCTAATCAAATAAACCAACTAGGTTTTTCCGCATCCAGATGGCCTCACACACTGCCTGACTTGCAACCACGTATTCTGCCTCTTCCAAGCTGAGTGCAACTGACCTCTGTTTCGTGTTGTACCAAGAAACTGCCATCTACCCAAGGTTGAAAATACCTCCTGATGTGCTCTTCCAGTCTGATGGACTCGTTGTCGAATCTGCATCAGTGAAGACCTGTAGCCTCACTCCCTCTGCCCATCTGTACCATGATCCATAATGACATGTGTCTATGAGGTATCTCAATACATGCTTTGCACCTTCCAAAATGTCTTGGTAGGCTCAACCTATTAGGGGCTTCCAAAATATACCCGGAGGTATGTAGAAGTGCAGTTCATGGTAGTGTTTTCTTATGCGTCTTATATGATAGGAAGCATTTTGATATACTTTTCATATGTGGAGCGTCATCCAATATACACAAGGTTACGATATAACAAGATGATATACTTATATATGTGGGACGCCGACTACCCCCAAAATGTAACATAGACAAGAAATGACAACTCCTACGTTTAAGAATGACGGAACACGTCTTTAGCCTAGACCTCCATTTGTGTCTCTAATGTTCAAAATGCTCCTTATATTGATTTAGTAAATTCTATAAGTTGATCTTCAATTATGTTTCAATTTCAAGGCTCACGATATGAGTTCACTGGAATTCCCTATAATGCAATCTAGCATGATGACAATAATTCTTTAATTTTCAATGAAAATCTATCTACGAGTGGGAAGAAAGAAATAATGATGCAACAATCAAGAATGCAGAAAATAAAACTCCCTAAGTATATCTTTTAATGCAAATGCTCCAATTTAAATTAAAACCCTATATATGATGTGAATAATGAAATATTTTCTTTTTTTTCCTCTTAGTTTTCAAATGCAATGAAAACTAAGATGCAACTAAATCATTGATTAAAAATAAATCACATAGAATAAGACTGTAAAATAATTTTCTCCAAGCCAATCAAAAATCAAGCCAAAATGTTTAGAAAACACCTAATTGATAAGAAGGAAGAAAAAAAGAAAGAAATTCTCATCAAAGGCTAATAAAATAAAATGCAAGCACTATGATGGCTTTTTAGAGACACAAACAAACTTGGAAAGTCAAGAAAGCATCCTAGACCAAAGTAGAATGTAGAGCAAGGAAAATGAATGCAAATTTTTTCATCCTAAAGGATCATTGTGAGGGAAGATCAGGCACCAATGCGTAGCATTGCATAGCTAGAGAGCAGAGGTTGCACTGGGTCGCTCCAATTCATAACATAGATTGTTTCAGTACTAATTTGGTAAAAACATGACACAAGAAACCATACCAAGCTCAAAAATGTGTTTTCTTAAGGTCAATTAATGTCATAATAGGTCGATTAAAGTTGCTTTGAAAAGTGAAAAAATGCTAAGGCCAAGGAAACCACTAAGGGAAATACCGATCCCTAGTGGATTCACCAATTTGTTATATGGGAAAGTCACTTTTGCAGACAAAAATGAACTACTTATATCTAGTGGTTTTATCTTGAACAACAGAGTAAAAAGAGATGTAATTTTTCCTTAGAAAGATTAGAATACGGAAAAGAAACCTACCTAGAATCTGTAGTAAGTCCTCATCTTCTCCTCACTTGTAAGTTCCAACTCAGCTCCACACACTGTAAATGGAACCTGCAATAATGAATGAAACAAGCAAAGGAACTATAATATCCACATAGTATAATCTAATTTCCCTAATAAATGAGTCAACATGGCATTGAAATACATAAGTATAAACATGAAACAAGTATAGGAAAACATAGTGCCTTTTGTATTAATAAATAATGGAGGGAGTTACAACCATTTATAGAATTTGACTTTGTAGATATCTCCGCAATTGTTTTGTCCTTCCTTACCACAAATAAAACCTGCACACTCAACCGTAATGTAAGTGGATGATGATTCCTTAAGCTCAAAGTAGTAGCACGAGGGCACTAATAATCTCCAAAATCCAATCCAAACTCTATGGGAGTCAATAAATTTATAGGGTAAACATGGTAGTTGAGGATTTACCAATCTAGACTTGAGATCCACTAATGATGTGCGATAAGCTCAAAGGGTAAAAGATAAGGCCTTTAGTAAGGAATTAGAGATCTCTATCCATGGTAAATAGTTAAAACCACCTTAGAAACTTTTTGTAAGGAAACTTTTTGAAAATATTTTTTAATTTTCCTAAAATTCTAGAACCATCGCACCTGCAGAGTAGAGAAACATGCATCTATCAGTGCAGGTGCTCAGTTATGAAACTTGCAACCATTGCAGGTGGACAAGCATGTAGGGTGTGTTGGGGCTAAAACCAACTTTTTAAAGCTGATTGACCTAAAAACATAGAATTTTTGGAGAGGTTATGCTTAGAGCTTTGCAAAGGGAAATGCCAAAGTGTTCGAGGATGTTCATTGATCTGATTTTCAAGCCTTTTGAGTGGATGTGGCAAAATGGCTTGTAAAAATAATCTTTCTTACAGCTGTATGTTTTTCCACATATCTAATGTACCTTTACATATTTTCATCAAGACTTATATATTCCTATAGATTAAGATATCCCATTTGAAGAATTACTTTTATTTATATTGTGGGATCATGCTCTTTTAAAAAAGGAATTTGTGTTTTCTTATTTTCCATGTTTTTTTGTATCATCTCCTTTGATAAGAAGGATGATATTCTACTGCTAAAATTTAAAATAGTTACATGTTGATGTTTGTAGCTCAAATAGCTACTTTTACATAGGACTAATTATCTAGCATGTAGAAATCACACAAAGTCTCCTTAGGACACTTTTGAAAGTACTGTTATTGCAACTTAGCATAAGTCTAGCTTATGTAAAGCACATAATTAATTATATTGGCTATTGAACAAAATAACTTAAGAAAAGTAAAGTATTTTCTTTAGTGATAATGTGTGATCTAAATCATTGATTTCAAGCATGTGATATATAATCTTGGCTATCCATCACCTTAGAGACTATATTGAGGGATTTATATCAATGAAAGGTTAAAAAAGAAAGATTCCCGAGAGGAGAAGGACACGTAATATGGTGGAGCAAGCCATTAAGAAATAAATTTTGTCAAGTGAGGAGTGAGATACTTTAGTTTCTTAGGTATGAGGAATGTGCATGAGTACATTATTGGAAATCTAGATCAATCATGTATATCGAGGATAGATCTAGGACCCAATCATCTAGATCAGATCCATGGCATGTTTAATTTTTATATTCCTTAATTGGGCCATTATCATAAAACAAAAGCCCAAGAATGTTCATATTATTACTTGAATGAAGAACTACGTGTTACATGTGAATGAGATTGGTTGAAAAATTGTGCTTCCTCTGAATAATCGTGTTAAGAACCTAGTTGTATTTATAAATAACAGATCTCTAATAATTTTCTAGGAAAAAATTACTATGTGCTAGGTATAGAATTTAACATGGTATTAGAGCGAAAACTATAAGAAGTTAATCTCAAGGTGCCAAGTTTGTAGAAAAATAGTTGGAGTCAATTTCGGATCATACGATATGCATATTTAATAAAAATTAGGCCATACGAAGGTCACACAGTATATGGTGGCCAAGAAAAATTATTTTGCAGGAAAAAGATCATGTTGTACAATGGATAAGAAAAATAATGAAATTAACTTAAAAAAAGTGAGGTAGCTGAGTGGGCCATAAAGAGCCCCATCTAAGGTTTTTAAATGACCCAAGGTTGCCAGACCTATCATTAGGGATAATTGCCTTACACATGTTGTGTGTGAATGGTGGTGCAAGGTTACGTAGAAGGAAAATTTGAGGATGATAATGCAGAAGGAATTTTTGTAGAATAGGATCACACAGAGAATGATCACTACAGAAGCAAATGACTACGAGCATAGAGAAAAAATGAAGGGTGTCGAGACTAGATGGAGTGAACTTGCATAATGGGAGGTGTTAGAAGGATAGATCTTAGCTGCAAGTAATATATTGAGTGTGTTATGAAGAGAAGATAATAGGTCATGTTGTCTTACATTGTAGGACAATACACCTAAACTATTTTCATCATGCAAAGGGAGCGATTGGGTCTAGTGTAGGTGAAGTTGCAGACTAGAGAATGTTATAGATGTATTGGATCCAAGTGAGGAGTTGACCATTGGGAGATGATATGAAGGTATTCTCAAAATATTGGGTGATTAAAGTGTAGGTAAAGCATAAGGTTAGGATCTAAAGAAATTCAAGTAGTTGGACTCCTATTGGGTGGAGAAGAGTGTTCGAAAGTAACTAGGTTCTTTCTTCATAATGACCTGTGTAATTGTGATTTTATGTAATTGATGAAAATAAGAAAAATAAAATTATTATTATGCTTGTCTCATGGGTTTCATGAGAAAGAAATTTTATTTTAGTATGACTCCCATTGTGAGTTCTTAAGATTGGTGATGAAATTAATTTGAGTCTATGTATGTATGAAGGACCCTTCTTGGTCATATTACACTTATGCATAAGTCAATAAGATTGTCAAGTAGCCCTTAAAGACAAGCACAAGTTATCCCTCTTCAAGTTGGCCTCAAGATGAAATGAAGAACTCATGTTGGCTTCACCTAAAATGGAAACACAATTTTTCAAACTATCATGTTGGATAATACACGTTGACATTCTACTATAAATAGGTAGCTTAACCTATATCATAATCAAGCAGTTTGTATCACCCTCTGAAATTCAGATGACTAATTACAGAGACAAGTTCGGTGAAGGAGCTCAGATAAGGGTACAGGAACTCGAGATAATTACAGAGGCAAGAACTATGGGATTTTTTAGGTCTAAAATGGGCCTCCTAAGGAAATTATAAACTAAGAGTGGAAATAATAAAATAATATTAAATGACATCATCAAATTTTAGAGGGAAAAAAGAAAAACTATTTTTTCAACTCGTATTTTCAACTTATCTCGCCGTGGGTTTACTCAAATTTCAAGCACAAACACTCGTTGGATGAATAATTTGATTCCTCATCCAAGGAGTACCCATGTTGCATACTTTAGATGGCCCTTGCTACATGAAAACTGAAAAATACATGAAAAATGTGATTGCAATGTGAATAGTCACAGAATTGCAAGAGACCACTTGATATATGAAGACCAAGAGTCACAAGAATGTAATATTAACATACATCCTTTTTAATATAAATGTATTCACTTTTATCCTATTTGGTTTTCCATTATTCTTGTGAAATGTGTCACCATCTCAATTAATGGAGCAACCTATTTCATTCAATCAGGAAGGTCCACCAAAATGGCTCATCAAAACACTCAAAAGTGTTAATATCAATGAGGCTAGAAACAAGCATGTCATAACCTCCAACATACAAGATGGAGGTGGTGTAGATACTTTTTATTCAAATAATGATGTGTGGAAAAAATAAATGCACAAGTATGATGCTCTGATAAGAAATGGGACATGGAAGTTTATGAAACCTCTATTTGAGCCCATTCTAATTCACTTCAAGTGGGTCAATAAGAACAAGTATAAAATAGATGGTTCAGTTAAAAGATATAAAGCAACAATCATGGAAAAATAAATTTCAAAAGAAATGAGTTGTTTATTATGAGACATTATCCACATAGAAAAATGGGCGACCACCCATACTCTCGTTTCCTTCACAACATAGAATCGATAGAAATTTTATCAAATGGATGTGAAGACTACTTTCTTGAATATTTGAAAGAGAAGGTCATCATTTCTAAGTTCAAATATTTTTCAATTGTGAAGGGATGAAAATAAAATTTATCTAGACTCATTGAATCGTTATATGGCTTGAAACAAACATTGTGAGCCTCATATGAAAAATTAATTGAGTATCTTCTGAAATTAAATTTTATGAACTTTAAACTTGACCATGCAACTCCATTTGTCAAGAAAGTTTGAAAAACTATTGTATACCTTGTAGTGTATTCATATGGTTTTTTGATGATAGGGAACAATGAAATCCATATTTCATCCATAAAAAAGAGATGAAGAAAGGGTTTCAGATGATTTTTTTTGGAGATATTCACTACTACTTGGGCAATGAAGTGACTCAACATCCAAAGTACATATTCACCACCCCAAAGAAATAAATTGCAAAATTTTTGAACAAGTTTAGCATGGTTAACTCAACAACTATTATGTTTGAATCAGCCTTGTACTTTTCACATGTAACCCCAACAAACTTAATTAGATTTAATTTCTTGAGGCCTCATTGAGCTTTAGCATAAGAGAATATACCAATTAAACTAGCCATTGGGGCTCCTAAATTTCCCTAAAATAACTACAACCTTATAGAATCACTAAAGTGATAAATATATCAAATATATAAATAAAATGAATAAAGAAAAGATCACACTCATGACAAGAAATAACAACGCACTTTGTATTCAATAAATAAAAACATGTCTTCTTACATTTACTAAAGGGGAGAGGGAAAGATTGTATGCAACTATTTCAATTATTTTATTTTAAATAATTGAGGTACTTTAACATAATTTATTTGTGTGAAGAAATGCAAATCATAAAATAATTAACATAAATACTAATTACACTAATATCTTTTCTTAATTATCATTATATATATTATATATTATATATATATATATAATATATATATAATATATATATATCTATATATTATATAATATCTATATATATATTATATATATATATATATATATTATATACTATATATATATATATATTATATATATATATGTGTGTGTGTGTATGTATCAATTTGGCAATCTTATTTTAATGAAATAATACAGTGGGAATAATTGTAATTTACTTTTATAAGTTTAACCTCGTCATTTCCAACATATTTAATGAAATCATTTACCAAACCAATGTGTTTAGTTCTCTATCTTTTGTTGATCTAATGAAATCAAATAGGGAAGAAATTATATTACAATATTCACATAACATTTATACAATTCAAAAACCTATAAATGTGAGCTTCCAAATTGTTACTATGGTAGCAAAAATACAATTTGTTTTGTTTTAGTAATCACTAAATTTTAAACGATTATAAAAAAATTGTAACAACAATGTTAGTTTATCTATGTATGACAATATTATTTAAATTGCTCGCTTTAAATAGTGTTTTATCAAATTAATATTTAACATAAATAATTAAAAATTATTATTTATTTTTTTCTTTGTTAGTAATGGTGAGTTTTGATATATTGAAGCTTAAACTAAGACTTAGTATTGTGACCTATAGTGGTTGGAGATTAATTCATTAGAGAACATTAAATTCACTTTACATTCACAATAATATTTACTTGTGACATTATCATTTTATTTCTCATTAGTTTGTTTATCATCAATAAATGATAAAAAAAAAAATATCAAAACCATAAAGAAATACTAATGAATACAAGATATAGGCTCGAAGCCAAGGAAAAACCCCTACAAGGGGAAACCCTATAAAGAAATTATTTTCTTATATAATCAACGTCTTCAAAGGAGACTTCCAGGACCAAATCCTAGACCAAGGCTACCACCAAGAACTAAGCCAACCAACCTTCCTCCTTCTTTAAAGCAAGCGAAAAAAAATGTACAAGATAAAATTGAGTTTTTGCAACTTGAGACATAGTTACAACAAGAAGAGATACAACAATGTAAGTATCATTATGAACTTGTTTTTGTTTAGAAAAATCCTATATTTGATAAACAAGCGATCAAGTCACTAAAGCTAAGGTTGATCCCCATCAAGTTCCAAATTTAGGACCATTTTTACATAAAGATGCAGAACATCAGGTTGCACTTTCGAAGCCCATTATTAGACCTTTGGAAGAGATTATCAATAAAAGAAATAGAATGAGTCTTGGATATGACAAGGAGGTTTCTCTTCACACTCCATATCACTCCAAGCCCTTCTAGTTTCATAGTACTGGGTTTTTTCATGATAATTCATATTCACATGTTCCTTCTCCTCCTCCACAACAATAGATTGTGAAATACCAACATTGTGAATGAGTTGGTCATACGAAAGATCACTATTTTGATCTTCACCCATGTAAGAATTGTGGTCAACACACTCTTTCTTCAAACATATTCTTCAAGAACAAGACTCTTGCAAGAACACAAATTCACCTTGGATGGATCACTTATTGGCAATGGGCTTCAATAGCCAAGAAGATATTTTTCTCATATAACAAAATTTGTTCTGGAGTATTGAAAAGTATTGCATTTTAGTTCTCTTTATCTTCTCTCCTTGTATCCGACAGGGGGGAATTTGTGGTCATCTATAGTTTTCAAAGATAAATCAAGCGAGCTTGGGCCATAACTTGAACTTGTAGCCTTAGCCTACAATTGGAGACAACCATACCCAGATTCAGAGTTATAGCCAGAGGCAGAGAAGCCCCTATGCATGCCTTTGGTTGGTGGCCTTCCTTAAACCACCGTATGTTTCATACCTCCCTTCTCTCGGTTGGAGGTATCCCTCTCCAAAACATTAAGGGGCACTTCATCTAGTAGAAGACTTTATCTTTTGCCATATTTGTAAGAGTTTTAGGAATCACACAAGCATTTCTTTGGTTGCTGGACTTCCTTAAAGTGTTGTACATTGTAGACCTCCCTTTTTTTGTAGGTTGAAGGTCTCCCTCTTCAAAGAATTAGGGACACTTCCTCTAACAGAAGATTTCAACTTCTTCCCAGATTTCGAAGAGTTCCGGGAACTGCAATAAGCATTCAAGTGTTGGTGGTCATCCTCAAACCATGATCGATTGAGAAATCGAGTTCTCTCACCTTATGCCATCATCTTAAAGAGAAAATTTAGCTTATTGTTATCATGCATTATTGTATTTTTGTAGTAGATATTTCTTCTTCGATTCATATATACCCATTTAGATTAAGGGGGGGAATGTTGGACAACTAATCCTCTAAGGGCTAATGTGGAACGTGAAAAGTCATCGAAGTCCAAGAGACCACTTGGTATATGAAGACAAAGGGTCCAAAGAATGTAATATTAGTGTACATATTTGTTAATAGAAATGTATTCATGTTTATCCTATTTTGTTGTCCACTATTCTTGTGAAATGTAGCTCAATCTTAATTAATGGAACAACCTATTCCATTTGATCATAAAGGTCCACCAAAATGGATCATCAAAAATCTCAAAAGTCTTAATATCAATGAGATTAGAAACAAAGAAATCACAACCTCCAATAGACAACATGGAGATTATGTAGATAATTTTTATTCAAATGATATAGATGATATGGATGTTTCATATGATTGTGAATTGAATTTATCTACTAATTTTAAAATAATTTGAAGAAGCTAATTCACATGATGAGCAGAAAAAATAAATGCACAAGTATGATGTTGTCATAAAAAATGGGACATGGAAGTTTATGGCACCTCTATTTGAACCCAATCTAATTAGCTGGAAGTGGGTCAATAAGAACAAGTACAAAATATATGATTCACTTAAAATAAATAAAGCAATAATCATGGGAAAATGATTTTCGAAAGAAGTTAGTTATTGATTATGAGACATTTTCCCCATAGCAAAAGGGGCCATCCATAATCTCTTTTCCTTGGCAACATAAAATGGATAGACATTTTGTCAAATAGATGTGAATACTACTATTTTGAAGGGATGAAAATAACAATTATGTAAACTCATTAAATCCTTATATAGCTTGAAGAAAATATTGTGAGCCTCATATGAAAAATTAATTGAGTATCTTTTGAAATTAAATTTCATGAACTTTAAACTTGATGATGCAACTCCATTTGTCAAGAAAGATTGAAAAAATATTATATACCTTGTAGTGTATGTAGATTAATTTCTGATGATAGGGAACAATTGAAGGCAATATTGCATCCATAAAAAAAGATGTGAAGAAAGGGTTTAAGATGAAAAAATTCAGTGATATTCACTACTACTTGGGCCTTGAAGTGACTCAATATCCAAATTACATATTCATCTCCCCAAGGAAATACATTGGATAATTGTTGAACAAGTTTAGGATGGTTAAATAAAAAACTATTATGTTTGAATCAACCTTGTACATTTCACATCTAACCCCAACAAACTTAATTAGATTTATTTTGTTGAGGCCTCTTTGAACTTTAGGATAAGAGAATCTACCAATTAAACTAGCCATTGAGGATCCCAAATTTCCCTATAATAACTACAACCCAAACCTCACAACCTTATATAATCACTAAAGTGATAAATATATCAAATATATTAAGAAAAATCACACTTGTGAAAAGAAAGAACAAGGAACTCTGTATTCAATAAGCAAAAACATGTCTTCCTACATTTATCAAAGGGGTGAGGGAAATATGGTAGATACTTCTTTCCATTAATTTATTTTAACTATTAAAGATAATTTAAAATAGTTTATTTGTGTGAAGAAATCCAAATCATAAAAGAATTAACATAAATATTAATTACACTAATACCCTTTCTTAATTATCTTTTGAAAAAAAATACATTATATTTAATTTTAATTTGTCAATATTATTTTAATAAAATAATGTAGTGAAAATAATTGTAATTTACTTTTATAAGTTTAACCTCATCATTTCCTACATATTTAATGAAATCATTTACCAAAACAATGTGTTTAGTTCTCTCATATTTTTCTTATCTAATGAACTCAAATAATATATCAATAAATTTGGTGATCTTTATCTTCTACATATTTAATCAAATGACTTTGAACACTCGGGAAAAAAAAATATTACAATATTCACATAAAATAGCTCGGATTCACACAACTATAAATTTCAACTTCCAAATTGTTATTATGGTAGACAAAATACAATTTGTTTTGTTGTAATAATCACTAATTTTTAAACACTTATAAAAAACTGTAACAAGGTATTATATATGTATGAGAACATTATTTTTAATAATTGGCCTTATTATAAGTTTGATAATTTAGTATTAATATTTAAATATTTAAGAAAATTTATTACTTTTTGTTTGTTAGGTAATGTGAGTGCTTAGGTAATTGGAATGCTTGACTTATAACTTGAATAGTTGTGACCTAAGTGTTGGAAAATCTATTAGAGAAGCATTTAATTCACCTTTCTTACTTGATATTTACTTGTGATACTATATTCTTATCTTTATTAATTATGTTTATGTTTTTGTCATCAAATAAATTCCAAAACAATAAATTTCATATCCATACAAAAATCAATACAAGATATAGGCTCCAAGCCAAGGAAAAACCCATGCAAGGGAAAAACCGATAAAGAACTTCTCTTGTTATAGAATCAACATCTTCAAAGGAGACTTCCAGGACCAAATCCTAGACCAAGGCTACCACCAAGAACCAATCTAACCAACATTCCTCCTTTAAAGCAAGCGAAGAAAAATTTACAAGATAAAATTGAGTTTTTGCTGCTTGAGACAAAGTTACAACAAGAAGAGCTACAACAATGTAAGCATCATTCTAAACTTGTTTTTATTTAGAAAAATCCCCTTTTGAGAATGAAATTGACTCCCATCATCAGTCAACAAGTGATCAAATAAGTAAATCTAACGTTGATCCCCATCAAGTGCCAATTTTAGGAGCATTTTAAGGTAAATATGAAGAACATCAGGTTGCACTTCACAAGCCCATTATCAAAACATGGGAAGAGATTATTGACAACATAAATAGAACTGGTCTTGGATATGACAACGAGGTTTATCTTCACACTCCATACTACTCCAAACCCACTTAATTTCATAGTATTGGGTTTTTGCATGATAGTTCATATTCACCTGTTCTTGCTCCTCCTCCACAACAACGGATTGTGAAATGCCAACATTGTGAATGAATTGATCATATGAAATATCACTATTTTGATCTCAACCTATGCAAGAATTGTTTTCAAGAAACTCTTTGTTCAAACAAATGCATCAAAAGCAAGCCTATTGCAAGAACAAAAATTCACCTTGGATGGATCACTTCCTGGAAATGGTCTTCAACGACCAAGAAGATATTTCGCTCATACAAGATTATTTGTTCTAGAGTATTGAGAAGGCTTGAAATTGAGTTCTCTTTACCTTCTCACCATGTATCTGGTAAGGGGGAATTGATCATCATCTATAAGTTCCAAAGATAAATTAAACGAGTCTGAGCCACAACCTGAACTTATTTCCTAAGCCTACAACTAAAGACAACCAGGCCCATATTCACAATTATAGCCAGAGGTAGAGAAGCCCCTAAGCATGCCTTTGGCTGGTGGCCTTCCTTAAACCACTGTAGGTTGCTGACCTCCCTTTCCGAGGATGAAGGTCTCCCTCTCCAAAACATTAAGGAGAAATTCCTCTAGCAAAATACTTTAGCTTCTTTCCATATTTGCAAGAGTTTCGGGAATCAAACTAAGTGTTCCCTTGGTTGGTGGCCTTCACGAGTCCACCACAGGTTGTATACCTCCCTTTTTTGCAGGTTGAATGTCTCCATCTTGAAAGCATTAGGGACACTTTTTCTAGCATAAGAGTTCAACCTTTTTCCAGATTTGGAAAACTTATGGGAACTCCACCAAGTTTCTAGTGTTCATGGTCATTTTTTAAAACATGATAGGTTGAGACCTCTATTTCTCCCACCTTATGCCATCAAATTAGAGATCACATTTAGCTTATTTGTTGTCATGCATTATTGTATTTTTTTATTAGAGCTCTCTTCTTCGACTCATATTACCCCTTCGGATTAAGTGGAGGAATTTGGAAGCCTAATCTACTAAGAGTTAGTGTGGAAAGTGAACAATCGCGAGAGTCCAAAAGACCACTTGGTGTATAAAGACCAAGGGTCACAAAAATTTAATATTAATGTGCATCTTTGTTAATAGAAATGTAATCATGTTTATCCTATTTGGTTTTCCGCTATTCTTATGAAATGTAGCACCATCTGAATTAATGGAGAAACCTATTCCATTCAATCATAAAGGTCCACCAAAATGGCTCATCAAAAACCTTAAAAGTGTTAATAACAATGAGATTAGAAACAAATCATAACCTCCAATAGACAAGATGGAGGTGATGTAGATAATTTCTATTCGAGCGATGTAGATGACATGGATGTTTCATATGATTGTGAATTGAATTTATCTACTAATTTTAAACCAATTTGAAGAAGATTCTTCACATGATGAGTGGAAAAAATAAATGCACAAGTATGATGCTCTCATAAAAAATGGGACATGGAAGTTTATGAAACCTCTATTTGAACCCAATCTATTGCCTGCAAGTGGGTCAATAACAACAAGTATAAAATAGATGGTTTACTTAAAATAAATAAAGAACAGTCATGGGAAAATCATTTTCAAAAGAGATGAGATTTTTATTATGAGACATTTTCCCTGTATAAAAATGGGCCACCATCCATACTCTCTTTTCCTTGGCAATATAGAATGGATATAGATTTTATCAAATGGATCTAAAGACTACTTTCTTGAATATTTGAAAGAGAATGTATTCATGTCTCATTTGAAATATTTTTCAATTGTGAAGGGATGAAAATAAAAATTATGTAAACCCATTGAATCCTTATATGGCTTGAAAGAAACATTGTGAGCCTCATATGAACAATTAATTGAGTATCTTATGAAATTAAATTTCATGAACTTTAAACTTGATGACAAGTCTATTTGTCAAGAAAGTTTGAAAAATATTATATATCTTATAGTGTATGTAGAATATTTTTTTATGATAGGGAACAATGAAAGGCATATTACATCCATAAGAAAGGAGATGAAGAAAGGGTTTCAGATAAAAAATTGGGACATATTCACTATTACTTGGCCATTGAAGTGACTCAACATCTAAAGTACATATTCATCTCCCCAAAGAAATACATTGGAGAATTGTTAAACAGGTTTAGCATGGTTAACTCAACAACAATTATGTTTGAGTCAACCTTGTACATTTCACATGTAACCCCAACAAACTTAATTAGATTTAATTTCTTGAGGCCTCATTGAAATTTAAAGAACAATGAACTTTGTCTTCTATAAATAAAAACATGTCTTCTTACATTTACTAAAAAGGAGAGGGAAATATGGTATGCACTTCTGTCCATTAATCTAGTTTAAATACTAAAAGTAAGTTAACATATTTTATTTGTGTGAAGAAATCCAAATCATAAAAGAATTAACCTAAATATGTATTAAACTAATATCTTTTCTTAATGATCCTTTTCAAAAAAAACATTATAGTTATTTTTCAATAACATTATATTTATTTTTCAATTTATCAATCTTATTTTAATGAAATAATATAGCGAAAATAATTATAATTTACTTTTATAACTTTAACCTCATCATTTCAAATCACTTACCAAACCAATATGTTTAGTTCTCTCATCTTTTTCTTATCTAATGAACTCAAATAATATATCAATAAGTTAGTGATCTTTCTCTTCTACATATATAATCAAATGACATTGTACATTTAAGAAACAATTATATTACAATACTCACATAACATATATAAAATTTACAAAACTATAAATATAAACTTCCTAATTGTTATTATGGTAGACAAATTACAATTTTCTTTGTTTTAATAATCATTAATTTTTAAACACTCATAAAAAAATTGTAATAACAATGTTGGTTTTTTATATATATGAGAAGACTAACTAAAAAATTGCTTTAAATATGTTTTATCAGTTTTAATGTTAATATCAAATATTTTAAAATTATTATTACTTTTTGTTTGTTAAGTAATTTGAGTCTTGAGGTAACTGGCACACTTAACTTATAACTTCAGTAGTTGCGACCTAAGTGTTGGAGAATCCATTAGAAAAGCATTTAATTAACTTTTCCTTACATGATATTTACTTGTGATATTATATTCTTATTGTTCTTGATCATTTTATGTTTTGATCATCAAATGAATTCCAAAACAATAAATATCACAACCATTCAAAAATGAATATAAGGTATCTGCTCCAATCCAAGGTAAAACCCCTACAAGGGGATAACCTATAAATACCTTATCTTCTTAAAGAATCAACGTCTTCAAAGGAGACTTCCAGGACCAAATCCTAGACCAAGGATACCACCAAGAACCAATGCATCCAACCTTTCTCATTATTTAAAGAAGCAAAGTAGAATACCATTTACATCTCATCAACAAAGTCTACAACACCTTCTTGAAGTTTTCAAACCTGTTGCATGACCAAAAACCTAGCTCTCTTACACATGTGAGCTTCTACAAAGATAATACATATTTCTAAACATAATAGAGCTTGACTCCTTTGTTATGTTCTTCTAGCCTTCCTAACACTCTCACATTTCTCCTTCAATTACATATCAAACCAAGAGATGTTTTCTTGTTCTCTTTAAATGACGTTGAAGCTCTTATTTTTATAGCCTTTCCAAGAGGCCCCATTATCCCTCTCTACGATGAATTCTTCTTGGTTGGACGACTTGGTATTGGGAGCCTTCAAGACACTTCCAAATATAAACTATTTTTTCTTGTCTTTATAAAAATACCTCGAAGGGTCTTTTACATTATGGCAATGAAACTTTGACTCATGTAAACCCTAGGAGACCTAATGACAAATATTTTTAGCATGAAACCCATGATTTTACAAAAATAATTTTTTCTTTTTCTCTTACATTATTATCTTTCTCCATTTGATAGATACATGAGTCAAATGACAATTATGAAGACCGAAACTATTAACATTTTCCAACAATATCACTTAACTAGGGATGTATTCATAATTGTCCAATTAGTACAAGGAAAACACTCCCTTTGGAAAGTTCTCATAAGAAGAGTTGGATTGTAAAACCATCTTTATGCATCAAAATTATGATAGACCAATACTCTCTATTAGGCCTAACTAGACAAGCTCAACTTCATTTGAGAGAATTAAGTTGGGAGGCTTTACATGTGATATTGCATTACCTCTAAGGCACATACCCCATCTGGATGTTCACCTGGTATGTCCTTTTAGGACTATTATTATCTTGGATTTACAAACATGAATCCTTAAACAATATCGATCCTCTCTGACCACCCGTATCTTGGACATATGTCCTATCCTCAAAGTGTGTCAGTCCATGTCCTTTCTTGGATGTTCTATCCTCAAGGAAACCACAAATTCTTATCCAATCCTCCACCATTCTCTCTCAAAGGTCTTAACTTATAATTATTATGATTAGTCCTACTCAAGTGTGTGACACGTGAAGAATATAGTGCTTATGTGATTTACAACATCACTCCCTCTCTGCAATAAAGGATATTACCTATACTCCGTTTAGTCAGATAATAGATCCATGCTCCTAGTCAAGCAAACTCCTTTTCTCCCTCTCAAATCCAAAGGATATTATTGACTTCCTTTACTACTTGAGAAGTCATACAAGATTTCAATCTTTCTTCTATCAGAGTATCAACTAGATGTTTGTGACAGTTGGATGGATCCCTCTTTCCTTCGTGTCTCATTATATCGAGTTTTCTTCCTTTCTGGGTATCATGGAGCCATATTCCTCCTTAATCTGTGACAGGTTCCAAGTCATGAATCTTGCACATCACTTTCATCTTGTCATCATAAACGAAGACATTATATTAAGCCTTCCCATACTTCAAGCTGATTATAGCTTCCTCATGAAAGTGATCTTATTTGACCTTCTGGTTATCTTCTTGCACTACTAACTTTCAATCCCAATATGAGTACATCCTTTATAGTTCCTAGGTATCAGATATTGATCTTCCCTCAACATTATCCATACTGTTGAACTTTCCTCAATTGTTATCATGTATTCTTGCAACATCTTTCAAGGTAGAAAAATAATATGTTAACTAGATAACCAACAAAATATTAACATCAAACTTACCTCATCATGACAACTTTCTCATCATCAACATCCTCATGATCCATCTCCATTCGAATTTTCCTTCTTGCATCAGAGTGCCCAAGGATCTAACTTGATTACCAAGTTACCATTTTCTTCCAAACATTACAGTACTAGATGTTGATAATTAATAAATATATTCTAGTGATAATTTCTTAGCATTTTATCCATTCTAGAGTAAGTCAAATTATTTTCTCAGACATCATATAACCAAATGAAAGATTCATTATGCATATGACAAACATTTCTTATAAGATTATATGAATCCTACCCAAAGGTTTCTTTCAGCATTCATTCCTAATCTTTCACACAATCATCTAGTTATTTGTATCCTACACTGAGCTTTCAACTTGACAAAATGAAATTTTTCATCCTTTTCATAATATTGTTTCCATACAATATGGAATTGTTGTAGTTGCTACAACACCCTCCAAAAATTTGGCATTTCCCAATTTTAGAGCCTTGCATGATCTTTCTGGTCGTTGTCAACAACTTTGAAACTCATTTCAGTTGTTTTCTTGAAGTCTTGTGTTCCCCTTTGCAAAATGGGCAAAGTGTCACCTTTTAGCATGTTGGTTTTCATATCTTGTGTATAAGCCCATTTTGGTGGTTTCAAGAGGTCATATTTACGAAAATGAGTTGTTCTAACCTTGTAAATACTCATTTCACTCATTTCCAATGTTTTGAGCACTGTCACACAAGTGTCATCATGGTCATTGCACAGTACATCTTTGGTGTCGCACTTGTTGTAACTTGTCATAAAGTTGTCACATGAAGGGAAATGATTTTTTCTTGTGTTTGGATGATATATTTTTTCATGTCACCAAATATTCTAAGTGTGTGATCACAGTCAAAGTGAATCATCGTTCACACTGATCTCACTGATACCACACTTAGCCATTTTCAGAAAAACTTCCCGACTGGACAACCTAGCTTCACCAAGCCTCCC
>APFE031638146.1:0-12748 GCA_000404065.3 Pinus taeda
CTAAAAATAGTAAATTGTGCTACAATTATGGAAACTGAAAAACTGAAAGAGACAATTGCGGGGGTCCAAATGGGATAGGTGGGTGGCCACCAACATCCACCTGGATCACTAAAAGTTAACTTCCAGGGTTGACTGGGCTACTGATTGGGTAGTGCATACATTGACATCATTAGATAACACTCTAGGGTATAGTGTTAGATGGCCTAATCCAGGAGCGACATGTGTTAAGGTCGTACAACTAAGTTAGTAGATTTTTATTGGTTGTTGTGTTTGAAGTGGCCCAATGAGGAGTTTCCATGTGGCCCAATGGGAGGGCACCACATGGCCTCCAATCATTGGCCAAAAATTTTATAGGGTAGCTTCCAAACCTTGGCAAGGTTCGACCGTCAACCCACTACAAAACGGACAAGCGGCTTACCACCACGACATGACTATGTTTCTTAACTGACTATGGTTGTCGGTTTTATTTGAAGCATATATGTTAGAGAATTTGGGGGGAGTGGGAGGACATTAAGCCTTGGCCCCAGTTCTATGGAATCACACATGACCACGACGAAGAGGCTTGGTAGAAAGGAGGAGGTGGATAAAACCCAACCCTTGGTCCTTTGTTAGACCATACGACCACCCGAAAAATACTATGTTTGAGGGGGCAAGTGGTTAGCTTGACCCCCGGTCATGATTACAAATCGATAACCAATGGCTAATGCGGTGGAGGGCCAAACTGGAGGGGAAAGAGTGTAGCCCATCCCCTAGCCACATGTAAGCCCACATGCCTGTATTCTAAGGGAGGTTTTTTGGGTAGGAGTTGTCATTTTAAAGAGGCAACAAATTGCATAATTTGTGGTGGAATCAGTGTCCATCTCGAGAAAAAATCTCACCTGGTGGTTTTCCAAAAGCGACAAATTCATTCCCTGGTTAGCTAGTTTTTCCATTTTATAGGATAGTTAGCAGAAAATACTTTCAAGAGGCATAACTTGGTGGTTTTTTAGTCTTTTGGAGCTCAAGAAGAGCCTGGATAGGGGTTTCTCAGTGCTTTTATGGGAAATGATATTTTCAACACTTCATTGTGAAGTAGTTATATTTTTATGCTTTTTGGTCTTAGCTTGAGTACAAGGACCTATTAAGAGAGAATCCTTTTCTTTGACATCATCATGAATTGTTGTAGGGAATCATATTTTTGAGTGAGAGTTCTTTATAGGAGAACATTTCTTTGTAGGATAAATAATGCCACTCTACAATCAAAGATGGGCATTGCATTATTTTGCTACTGAGATCAATCAAACGACCTAGCATTGGAGTAGGGCCCGAATACATACCCTAGTAGGGGTGAAGTTTGTTATCACTTGCTTGTTTCTTCTTTGTAAGTTTATCATATTGAGTTGCATATGAATTTTTTTCACTTTTAAATTCACGTGAAAACTTAACCACTCATCTTTGAAGAGGTTGAAAAATTAATTTTACCTTAAAGACCCAATTTTATCATACTTGCAAAGTGTCAGAGGATGATCGAAGTTTTATTTTCAAATCACGTGGTATCAGAGCAGGTTCTGACTAGATTTCAAGTATGGGTGAAAGTTTTAAGCATGAAAAACTCTTAGAATTGGAAGATATGAATTCTTCTGTCCAAGTGGAGAACATGGAATTGAGGATATTGCTTGAATCAGTAGAGGATGAAAAATAAGAAATTACATTTTATGCTGCAGAATGTCATTGAAGAGAAAACTAGGGAATGTTTCACTTTATAATATTATCCCAAGACTCATCACTCAACAAGTTTGTTGTCATGGAATGACTGGTGATTGTACCCTTTTCTAGATGAAGAACACTGCTTATATGTTAAACCACAAGAGTGGTTTTATTGAGTCTTCATCTACCACTTCATATACAAAAGAGAAGGAGGAGGATATGACTAAGCTTCAAGAAGAGGACCAAGATTTGCAAGCATAAAAGGAGGTAAAAGATACTTCTTATTAAATTTCTTCTCTCAATAATGATCATGCTTCTTTTGCATCATTTGAAAAACATACCAAGGTTATTGGTATGAAATTGTTGATAAAAATGGGATATAATGGTAAGGGTCTTGGAATCCATAGTCATGGAATTATTAATCCCATTGAGGTAAGAGAACAATCTCAACATGAAGGATTGGGATATGTCTAAGAAGAAGTTGGAGAATGCTCCAAATATGCAAGGTCAAAGAATTCTTCAAGTGTGAAATTTGTGAAGAAAGAAATCCTGCAATCTAAAGGAGAATCATGTCATGATGATGATGTTGAAGGAAAGACATCTCAAAAGAGAGATGAGCACTTCAAAGGAAGAACTAAGTCAAGTTATCCTTGACAATCAAATTCTCCTTGCCAAACTCATAAGCCAAAGGATAACCATAAGAGGTATATGCATATTGATTATTCAAAATCTTTCTATGATTACAACCAACATGATAAATTGAATAACATGTAGAATATTTTTCCTTACGGTTTTTGTCATGCACCTAACCATTATGTAGCGAGGTGCCATAAAAGGAAAGCATTAGTCAAGAAGATGAATATGTCAATTGGAAGTGATACCAAGAAGGAAAATTCTCATCCAAGTTTAAAGACATGTGTCAAGAAAATATCACAAAAATGTTTGTACTCATTGCAACGTAAGTGTGCATTGGATTGGAAAGTGTTGGAAGAAGAATCCACATCTTCATCCAAAGAAGGATAAATAGGTAATGGAATCATATAAGAAGGAAAAGGTAGAATAATGTGTAAGGCATGCCATAACCATTCCTCAACTAGTTCCAAAAGGAAGTGGAGTGTAGTAAGAAAATTCCCTAGCATGGTTGGGTAAGAAATGGTTGGACTATTTGTCTAATTAAAGACTGCACTTATTTTGTATTTCAAATGTTTCATATCCACATAGTTGGGTATTTTGTAAAAGTGATCTCATGAATAAATCACTTATGTGCAACAATGTTTTCTTTGGCATTGTTATGCTATTTAGCTTATTTATGAGTCAATTTGTATGGAATTTGAAGAGTAGAATTTATTCCATATTGTAAAATGTTTTTCCTTCACGGAAATTGTTTTAAGAATCCTAACTTTGGGGATGAGAAGTTGCATCACATTGAGTGTGCTACAATTTTATCAAACACTCATTTACACAAGTATTTCCATGTGAAGCTTGTTTGGGTTATTTTCCAAAGGCTTTTTCGATTTGATCCTTGGTAAAGATTTTGTAGAAAATGGCCATATCAATATGGATAGAGCCAAGCATGTCATTGAACAAATGCAGCCAGTGCATCACATAGTACAAGTGCATATTGAGGATAGCAAAGCAAAGTACAAATAAATGCATGGTAAATATTAAGTTGCTTATGATTTCTAGGTGGAAGATCAAGTTTGGTTTCAGAAAGGAAATACTTCAAGGTGAAGATTGTATGAGCCACCAAGGGAAGATGGTCATTAGAGAATGTTAAGATTCCATCCATTAAATATTTTTCTCCTGAATATTTAGAATAATTGCAGCATGCCACAATTCTTTACAGGAGGATAAGGAATTCACGTAGAGGCAATGTGGAGTACCTTCGAATGGGGCTCAAAGGCACCAAGGCAAGAAAAGAAAGAAGGATTGAGATGAAGAAAATGAAGGATTTGTATCCTCACTTATTTTCTGAGAAGAAATAGAACTTTGGCAGCCCAAAAATTCCTAGTGAAGATGTACGATATAGAGATAAAATACAGGCTCAAAAATTAAAGTTCTTGGATCTCCCCAAACCAATGCCAGATCCTAGTGTTCATTGTCTTGATTCCAATGTTGCTTGAATCACCTCAATCCAATGTTGTATGAGAAAGTTATGATGTTCTGAATTTTTTTCCCAACAATTAAAAGTTAACTTGTAGGGTTGACTCGGTTGCTAACTAGTAAGTTTGTACGTTGACTTCACCAACTGACCTTGTAGGTTACAGTGTTAGACGATCCAATTTGGGAGTGACATATGTTAGGATCGTACAACTGGGTTGGTAGATTTTTATTGGTCATTGTGTTTGAAGTGGGTCAATGAGGAGGTGCCATGTGCCCCAATGGGAAAGTGCCACGTGGCATCTAATCATTGGCCAAAATTTTTATAGGATGTCTCCTGGCCTTTGTGGGGCTCAACCCATCAACCTACTACATAATGGACAAGTGACTTACCACCATGCGTTGACTATGTTTCTTAACAGACTATGGTTGTCAATTTTATTTGCAGTGTATGTGCCGACACTTTTGGCATGAGGGGCAAGGTGTTAAGCCCTAGCCTCGGTTCTCTAGCATCACACATGACCACAACGAAGATGTTTGGCTGAGGGGAGCAGGTGGATAGGCCCCAAGCCATGCTCCTTTGTTAGACCATATGACCACTGGACGAAGACTATGGCGGAGGGGGCAGGCAGTTACCCGACCCCAAATCATGATTATAGATCCATAACCAACGGTTAACATGGTGAAGGGCCAGAAATAGAGGGGTTGGCATGTGGGCTAGCCCTTGGCCACATGTAAGCCCACATGCCTGTGTTCTGAGGGTGATTTTCTGGGCACGAGTGTTCATTTTAAAGAGACGACAAATTGCACAATTTGTGATGGAACCAATGCTAGTCCTTAGCGAAAGTGTCATCTGGAGGTTTGCCAAAAGGAATGAGTTTGTTGCTTGGTTAGCTAGTTTTTCCATTTTGCAAGATAGTTAGCAGAAATTTTTCAGGAGGCATAACTTGGTGGTTTTTCAATCTTTTGGAGCTCAAGAAGAGACTAAATAGGGGTTTTTGAGTTTTCTAAACTCAATGGAATCATCAAATTTCTGATTTGAGCACTCTATGTTGGAATTTTTTGTAGATCCAAGTCCTTTAGTGATGTAAGAAATATATTATTTTGAGTTCCATATAGAGACCTTGTTAAGCATGGAGAGAGCCTAGACAAGATTTGTCGAGCCTTCTAAATGCATCTACAACAACTATTACTTTAGTAGAGCATATATTTTTAGACTTTTCTTACCCTTCTTATGGGACGTTGGCTTTAGCAGTCATGACCAGGTTTAGAGTTAGCTGCACCAACCAACACAAACCTAACTGTTGGCCCTTTTGGCAACAACCTGCATAGCACAGGTTGCAGTCTCACACAAAGCAGTATTAGGGGATGACAGAACCAAGTTTCCACATCGAGAGGTTTGTGGGATTGGTTTCCATTACTTCTAGGGCTTTATCCTGACCTTCACAAAACCTAACCCTTTAAATGCAGAAATCAAATCAACTTATAGAAAACATAATCTAACCATTCGCGGAACACTTTAAACATTCATGCCATCATGTAAACTATCAGATCTACTACTTTCACGCACCAATTAAGTGTTTCTTCAGATAATTGCATAAAACAGAGTGAATGCACATAAATTGCATAAGTCTCCAAAATAGTCTCTATTAGATATAATCCTTATGTTATAGACTCTTCTTCCCTATGCACACAGCTACAGGGGACCATGCAAGGTCTTCGCGCACATAAAAGTAGGAGCATTACCCTTCGCCTAAGTACAAAAAACATACCTTTCGGCCTCAAAATATTTTCCCATACAATGATCTTCAATTATCTACTTACTTCCTATGACTCGCTATGATTCCTTTATATATTTTCTTCCATTACAATACCTTGGTTCGCGAACCATGGGTGGGTCACAAAACATCCTATATTCTAACAAACTAAGGGACTAAAGTCCCTTTTGACTCCTATGAACTTCATGATCCTCTTCTTAAAATGTGGAGAATCTACATAATTAACAAGATTGATTACAAAATTTACCCCAGGGTACCTTGTCCCAACAAGTCCCAAACACAAGTTCATGACTTGTCCTTGATTCACTCTACTGATGGTGCCTCAATCTTCACCTGCATCTCACTAAAATCAATCTTTAACACCTGCAGATCTGTTATACCTATGTAGCAGCTTGATGCACTTCCTCGACCAATTTTTCAATGGTTGGGCCTTCAACTACAAGGCCCGTGGTCCTTTGTGTCTGCTGCATCCCTTTAATCTTGCTCTGCACTAACAGAGTCAACTAGCCAGCCTCATCTTCCCACGACTATGTCCTTGAAGAGGTGATCGCTTCCTTGCGACGCAACTCATTAGCTTTAGTCTGAATGAGATTTCCTTCCTGCAATCTAGCGTACCTTTGCACTAGTGCTAAGGTCCGAGCTGTTGATCAGATTTGATCAAATTGTCTCTGCTAGTCCCTGATGTCCACTCCAATCTTTTGTGGAGTTGGATCCTTTTGTCGCGAGGTACATAACTCCATGGCCTGCTCAAATAGATCTGTGCAACCCTTGAATACATCTTCTAAGGTGGTGATTCCTTCTTTAGTAGCAGCTCCACATTACTCTCAGACTTTAGGAGGGGTAGTGGGATGTAGCTTTAGTTGTAACTTAGAGATTTGCAGTTGCAACTCAAACCTTACTCAACCAATTTCGTCCTTAAACTCTTTGAATGCAACAACCAAATTTTGAATCTTCTTCATGGAGGTCACTTTTGCTGAGATCTTGAGCTTTGGAAAATCACTACAGGCCTGGGAAATAACTACTTCCAATTGTTGGCTTCACGCTGTGACCTCTTCTTTTCCCTTGAGGGCCTGTGCCTTTTCCTCAAAGATCTATTGGTTATTAGTCTTTACTTCATTGATGACTAGTAGTGCACATTTCTCCCATATCCTAAGTTCGTCTAACACCTCTTGGTGCAGCTCGTGCAGAGTCTGGATGGGCAGTACAACTAGATTCAGACTCAAGTTTTTCATTTGGAGTAGGTGTACCTTCTCTTTGGCTGAGTCGCTACGTAGGGACCCTTCTAGTAGTTGAACGGTGCAGAGATCCATGGTGATTTCTGCATCCAATATTGACCCACTCTCTTGATTCAATCTCGCTTGCTTCACACTTGCTTGTCCGACACTCGCTTGAATAAGATCTATTTTGACCTGCAAGTCCCACAGGCCCTGTTGTACCTTATTGAGGGATTTTTGGTACTGTGTTAAAAGTGGCGCTTGAGGTCCATCTTTGCATCGCAGACCACATCTCCAATTTCATACAAGTCCCCCTTTGTGAGGACCAAAGGCATCGTGCCCGCTATTTTGTCAAAATTTTTCTCCTTGCGCGGCCTTGTGGAAGTCCTCTTCTTCGTCTTCTTGACAATGAAGGGGGGCTCCAACTCTACACCCCCTTTTTTGTCTACCTCTATTTCTTCCTCCACCTGTGTACACTTAGTGTCTAACTCGTCGACATCAATGGTAGCTTGCGATGTAATATTTTCCTGCTCTGCTTATTTTTGCTTGGCCATCGCTTCTTTATACTTCGCAACAACTTCTTTTTCCCTTGCAACAACTTCTTTCTTTTGTGCAACCTTTTCTCAAGCGAAAGCTTTCTGTGCCTCCTTCTTTTCTATTGTCGTGGTCTGCACTGTTGAACCTTCAACACCCTGACTGGTTGTTAGGTCCCTATACTACTAGTGTAATCCCTTATTGTTATTAGTGCAACCCCCTTATTATATTGTTGTGCCCATTTAGTCCCCATATTGTTATTATTATGCCCTATAGAAGCCCATTATTGTTATTGTTGTTCCCTTACATTATTATTGTTATGTCGTCTCTTGTTACATTATGATCCCTCAGACTCCTATATATCTAAAGGAGGTCTGGTCATTTGTATCATCCAATAATTGTTCATTTATGTAATGTAAAGGAGGTTTCCCCCTCGAAGAGGCTAATTTCTAAGGCATTGATCTTTATTTTCTATCTTTTTGTGAGCTAGTTTCATAACATTTAGTATCAGAGCTTTGGATTCTAGGGATTCACTGTGCCAAATAGGTCATCATGGAATTTTATCTATAACGCTTTTTCTGTGTCGTTTCAAAAGCTAAATAAAACACCCATTTGAGCCAAAATCGTTCTGATCCTCAGGTCTGAATTTCAAATCTTGTCTCGCTATATTTTCGGAGATATGATCTGAGGAAGTTAGGGTTTTTGCAAGCTCTAGACTTCCATCTCAAATAGGTCATCATGGAACTTTCACTATAATTTGTTTTATACGAAGTTTCAGACTATGACATTAAAACCCATTTTAGTTGAAATCGTGTTGGAGCTCAGACCCGAATTGAAAATCTTGTTTATCTATATTTTCGGGGATATAATCCAAGAAATTTAGGGTTTTTGTAGGCTCCCAAATTACATCCTAAACAAGTGACCTGGAGAAAATCATCATAACTTTTTCTCAAAGCATCAGTTTGAAATTTTGTAAGAAGCTACAAAAGGAGGACGAACTATACTTTTCAGTATATTCTCTTCAAGTTCGAAGATAGAAACAGTGACATATGGAAATTTGTAAAAGTTTGCTCTAATGAAAAAGTATATAAGAAGGTCATCTTGGGAGATTCAGAATAACTCTTTCTTGGAGAATCCAATTTCAATCAGACTAGTGGAATTAGAAAGAGGACATAGAGAGCTACGATAGCTCGCAATATAAGACCATGGAGATCTAAAATTTCATAGTTACAGTCATTTCAAGATCGAGCTCCTAAAATCAATAAAAGGTGATATGAGGAAGTTTGATGGCAAGGATGCGGTAAATTGGATATTACAGATGGAAAAATATTTTGATCTACATGATGTACAACTGTTACAAAAGATACATATTGCATCTTTACATTTTGAATCGAATCAATTTTTATGGTACAAGGGCTTTGTTCTCATAAACCACTTGTCACTTGGTCAATTTTCATGGAGGAAATGATAGCACATTATGAGGATACAAAGAGCAACACATTGCTTAGCTAATTGATAAATCTCAAACAAAAGGGTTCAATGGAAGAGCACATTGAGGACTTCCAAAAATTGAATATAACGGTAAATGATATTCCATAGAAGCAAAAGATTGATGTCTTCATAGGTAGTTTAAAGGATAACATTCAACATAAGGTTTGTCTTTGGGAACCTGATTCATTATAGAAGGCATTCAAGTTGGCAAGAAAAATTGAAAGCTAAATTCTGGAAACAAGGAATCCTACCACTCACAACTATAAATATGGAAGTTTTTTTTCTCCTAGCCTTCCACAACCTAAAGGGGTTACATCACAAAAATTGGATGAAAAAAGAGAAAAAGGGCTTTGTCACATTTGTGTAGAAAATACACTAAAGGTCATAAGTGTGCTAAGAAGAAATTATTTTACATAGATTGTGAAGAGGAGGAAGAAAAGGATCAATAAACATCAAAAGAAGAGGATATACACCAGGAATCAACCCCAAATAAATAAGAAATGAATCTGATCATATCTTGTAAATCATTTGCAAGAATTACCACTCCTAAAACTCTCAAGATCGAAGGACATATCAAGAAGAAAAAGGTTCAAGGAATGAAAGATCATATTGAGCATCAAGAAATGAATCCAACCATATATTGTTATGCATTGGCAGGAATTACCACTCCTCAAACTATCAAGAAAGAAGGACATATAAGAAGAAAAAGATAATAGTGTTGATTGATTTGGGTAGTACCCATAATTTTATTCATTGTAAGATAGCGAAGGAATTTATTTTCTTCCTATATCCAACACAAGAGTTTCAAGTGATGGTTGCAAATGGAAGAACCATAAATTTCTCTGGAAAGTGCCATAATATCAAGCTATCCATGGGAGAATATGTTTTTAATAGTCCAATGCTTTCCATTCCAATGGGTGGTGATAATGTTGTAATAGGAGTCCAATGGCTACTATCTTTGGATAGGATAACTTTTAATTTTCAAGAAATCTTCTTGAAATTATTTTTAGAAGGAAAGGAATTTGAATTAAGGGGTATCACAGGGAAACAAGGAAATATAATCAACTCTAACAGCATGAAAAAGCTTCTAAAGGAAGAACAATGTGACTTAATTGCACAATTATGTTCGCTAGAGGTTCCCACATCGAAATCATCTATTTCTCCAAATCTCCAAAAAGTATTGGACAATCATTCCAAGGTATTTGAGACTCCTAAAGGCCTCCCACGTATTTGTGGTCATGATCATGCTATTCATTTTCTAGGAAGCGTTCCTCCAAACATCAGGCCTTACATATATCCCTTTGCACAAAAGAGTGAAATTGAACGTATGGTTGCAAAAATGCTAGAGGCTAGTATAATTAAACCTAGTCAAAGTTCGTTATCTGCTCCATTAGTATTGGTGCACAAGAAGGATGGATCATGGTGCATGTGTCTGGATTATAGAGAGCTCAACAAGCTCACTATTAAAGATAAATTTCCCATTCCTCTCATTGGTTAATTATTGAATGAATTACAAGGATAAATTTACTTCAGCAAGTTGGACCTTCATGTGAGATATCATCAAATCAAAATGAAGATTGAAGACATTATGAAAACAACATTTAGAACTCATGAGGGTCATTATGAATTTTTGGTCATGCATTTTGGCCTTTCCAATGCACCTTCTATATTCCAAGGTTTGATGAATTCCATTTTCAAACCCTTCCTTATAAAATTTGTGTTAGTATTTTTTGAGGATATACCAATCTACAACAAGTCTTAGAAGGATCATGTTCAGCATGTTGATAGAGTGGTTAGACTATTGGATGAGAAACAATTATATGAAAAAGCCTCCAAATGTTTCTTTGGCGTACAAGAGGCGGAATACTTGGGTCATATTGTATCTCATGAAGGTGTTAAGGTAGACACTCAACAACAAAAATTTCTCCAAATCTTAAAGGATAACCTCACTTTGGCACAGAATCGAATGAAAGAACAAGCAGATCAACATCGCAGTGAAATATGTTTTGATATAGACGACTGGGTATTTCTACGAATACAAACATACAAACAAATGTTCCTCAAGCAAGCTAAGAAGGATAATAAATTATCACCAAAGTACTATGGTCCTTACAAGGTGCTACAAAAGATTGGTACTATGGCATACAAATTGGAGCTTCTTGCATCTTCTCGAGTGCCCCCAGTTTTCCATGATTCATGCTTAAGGAAGTTTATAAGTGACAAGCTCCCAATTCAGTATTGTCAGAACTTGACGAGGAAGGAAAAATCATATTGGAACCTGAAGCAGTCATGGAAATAAGAACCTGATAACTACAAAATTGATCAATGTCGGAGTATCTCTTCAAGTAGAAGAACTTACCCGCTAAAGATTCCATATAGGAGGACGAGAAATTTATACAAAAGCATCCAGAACTACTCAATCATTGAGGACAACTCTTTTTGAAGGAGAGGGGCATGTTATGTCCTTATACTACTAGTGTAACCCCTTATTGTTATTAGTGCAACCCCCTTATTATATTGTTTTTCCCATGTAGTCCCCATATTATTATTATTGTTCCCCATAGAAGCCCACTATTGTTATTTTTGTGCCCTTACATTATTATTGTTATGTTAGATCTGATTACATTATGACCCCTTAGACTCCTATATATATAAAGGAGGTCTTGTCATTTGTATCATTAATGAATTGTTCATTTGTGTAATGTAAAGGAGGTTTCCCCCTTGAAGAGGCTGATTTCTAAGGCCTTGATCTTTCTTTTTTATATTTTTGTGAGCTAGTTTCATATCACTGGTATCTACATTGACATCAGAAGGGGTGAACCAATCACTTGGCCACTTGCTGATAATCCCTACTAAATCTTCCTTTGCAACCAAGTAAGGCAAATTCTCTCATATGCCTCTAGCATTCTTCTTTGCACGATTATGCAGATTATGGAAATATTCCTTAAAATAACTGATATTAGCATACTGCACGTGCAAAGTGGGTGATAACCTTGGCCATTGGTTGATTACCATTCATAGTTCTATCTCAAACAAAGCCCAGAATATCTTTGTCTCCATTACTTGCACAGGGTCTTTAATAGTCCATAACAAAGTGAACTTTGCTGCCTCCAGTAGGTCCAAGTTCTGCTGAGGGAATTTTCTCTCTTCGGGCATCCTCCATGCCACTAAAGCGATCAACAAAAAAAACAAGGCATAGTGAAACACCTTTCCCTCATCCTGGGCCTCCTTGCAGTCCTCCATAAACTCTTTACATAAATATTGAGCCTAATTATACTGGACTCCTTTCACGCACTGCGTAGCAAAAGAGACACCTGGTGCTGGTACTTCATCCGTCCGACACTTTCTCATGATCTTACGAACTAATATCTGCATAAAATAATTGCACCACGCAGTATGATATGGATTGAATAGAGTATCCACATGAATTCTTAACCAGACCAAATTCGCCCTTCATTTGGTCAACCAACTTATTTTCCTGCGACTTTCCTATAGAAGCCTCCGTAGGGTCCACTCCTTGGGATGGTAGTAATGTTATATGATGAACATCTTTTTGGTGATCGGGATGGGTTCTCCCATCCAAAGAGACCCATTACGTACTAGCATAAAAACTTGGCACACATAGATGGTATTAATATTGGTGCAACTGAAGTGCGACACCCACAACATGTTTAGGAGCTCCATGCCCCCAACTCCAACCACCTAAATCATTGGTTTAAGGTGAATGACGTCCAACTCATCATGGTAGACCTTTTTGAGGTACTTGTTTAGTGCCAATTGTGGAAATTTATCATGGTCCCTGTTAGCCTCCTGCTGCAGTAGGTTATTCATATTTCATGATTGGCATTTTACAGGCCAAATATGTCGTACTTTGCTTGCTGCAATGCTCCATATTTGCTTAACAGTCTCCAAGTGAAGAAGGCTACTTCAAGTTCATTCAATTTC